>JAJPUD010000192.1:500655-568148 GCA_023553655.1 Myrmecobius fasciatus | reverse complement strand
AAAAAAAAAAAGAAAAGTTGCTCCAAATCACTGTTGATCAGAGAAATGCAAATTAAGACAACTCTGAGGTACCACTACACACCTGTCAGATTGGCTAAGATGACAGGAAATGATAATGACAAATATTGGAGGGGATGTGGGAAAGCTGGGACACTGATGCATTGTTGGTGGAGCTGTGAACGGATCCAACCATTCTGGAGAGCAATTTGGAGCTATGCTCAAAAAGTTATCAAACTGTGCATCCCCTTTGACCCAGCAGTGTTTCTATTGGGCCTAAATCCCAAAGAGATCTTAAAGGAAGGAAAGGGACCCACATGTGCAAGAATGTTTGTAGCAGCCCTTTTTGTAATGGCTAGAACCTGGAAACTGAATTGGATGCCCATCAGTTGGAGAGTGGCCGAATAAATTATGGTATATGAATGTTATGGAATATTATTGTTCTATAAGAAACGACCAGCAGGGTGATTTCAGAGAGGCCTGGAGAGACTTGCATGAACTGATGCTGAGTGAAATGAGCAGAACCAGGAAATCATTATACACAGCAACAACAAGACAGACTATATGATGATCAATTCTGATGGACATGGCTCTCTTCAACAATGAAATGTTTCAAACCAGTTCCAATTGTTCAGTGAAGAAAGCCATATACACCCAGAGAGAGGGATGTGAAATGTAGACCACAACATAACATTTTCATGCTCTCTGTTGATATTTACTTGCATTATGTTTCTCTTTTCAGATTTTTTTTCTTGTAGATCTGATTTTTCTTGCACAGCAAGATAACTGTAAAAATATGTATGCACATATTCAATTTGTCAAGTATTTTAACATAATTAGCATGTAGTAGACTTCCTAACATCTAGGGGAGAGCTGGGGCCTGGGGGAGAAAATTTGTAACAGAAAGCTTTGTAAGGGTTGAAAAATTAGCCATAGATATGTTTTGCAAATAAAAAGTTTTAATAAAGAAAATTTTGAACTTAAAAAAATAAAAAAATAGACAAAAAGCATATGCCCCTCAGGCTATGATAGGCAGCTCAATGGGCATGAGTCTAGAGTTAAGTGTAACAACATACATGTACCCATACACAGATATATGTCTTGCACAGGCTTTGAAGATGAACAAGGTCTCGATCTAGAATTAAGAGAAGAGGCTGGATCCCATTTGGGAAGTTGTGCTGTGTTTTCAATAATGCAGTACTGATGTATTATTGCTGCAATATTCCTGTAATAGAAGTTCATGTCTTTTAACAGAAAGCATCCCCCCAGTGATGCCATGTGAGTGTGACCTTAGGTGAATCCAAATGATATCCAAACTCAAGGGAGATTTAAATGACAGGTTCGCGTAGACTGCAGGGTTTACTAGCAGTGACATCTATTAGAGAAGAAAACCGTCATTGAAGATATGTGTGACCACAAAAGGAAGTAAGGTAATAATGTGTCAAGAAGTAGAGCCAACAGGCAGTTGAACTCTGGGAAAATCAGACTTAGGAGATCCTTTGGAATTCCTTCAACAGTATCCCCACCAAGTGGTACAGGCAATGTGGGCTAGTATAATGTTGGATTTGAAGTAAGAAAGATCTAGCTTCTAATCCATCTTAATAGCATGGAACCCTAGGTACGGCATTTTGTCTTGGTGGCTCTCACCTTCCTAGGTAGAAAGAGAGAAAAAGAGCATTTATTATGCCTGGCACTGTCCTAAGTACTGAGATACAGATGCAAGAAAAAAGATTGTTCCCTAACCTTACGCAGAAAAAGACAGTACAGAAAAGGCAGCTAGAAAATAGGGACCGAGATATGGGGAGGATACCCATGTTTTGGGCCCAGCTGTGGTAAGGACATAGAGAAAGTCTGCATAGTAAGGAGTGGCACCACAAGTGAAATAGGCCCAGCCTGGGAGCCACATGAAATGGTGCTTCAGAACAGGGACTCGCCAAATAGGAGAGAGTGCTAAGGGATGGTCGTATTTACAAGTTGAGAAGTTTGCTGTTGTGGACAGGCAGTAACCAAGATTTAGGGATGGAGTTGGGAATGAAGTGAGCATAGCTCTGGTGTATCATGCAGTGTGATTCACCAATCAGAAGAGAGTGCTAAAAAGTCTCTAAGCTGTCAAATTGGACTCCGGGAACTCCGGTCTCTTGCTGCTCTATACCCATGAGTCTTTGGTAATCTAGCCTCTTCTTGAAGAATTCTTTCTTTGTATCAAATGTGTATAATCAGACAAAATAATCCAACCTATTAACAATGTCTCAGAAGGCATTTCTTATGCTATATCTCTAGGCTATCACTGCTCCACCTAGGAGTGAGAGGTATGTTTTTACCACTAATCCTTTAAATTAATTATTGCTGGCAAGGTGAAATTAATTTTCCACTTTATATGTGGAACAATTTCCACATGCATTGTTGTCATTTTTTCACTTGTGTTTGACTCTGTAAGTCCATTTGGGATTTTCTTAGCGAAGATACTGGAGTGGTTTGCTGTTTCCTTCATTTTACAGCCGAGGAAACTGAGGCAGATAGGATTGGGTGACTAGCTTAGGGACACACAGCTAGTATGTATCTGAGGCTGGGTTTGGGCTCCTGTCATCCTGATTCCAGGACTGATACTCTATCCATTCATCCACAAAGCTGGCCTTGACATATACATGGAAAAAATTAGTTTTGATTGTCCAGTTTTGAGTTTTTTTCAGTTTTCTCACTACTATCATTCTAGTCATTGCATAAATTATTCTTCCTGTTCTACCCACTTCACTAGGTATCACTTCCTAATAGTCTTTCCATAGTGCTCTTAATTTGTCATATATATTTTCTCATGGCACGATAAAATTCCATTATATGAATGTTCTACAATTTGTTCAGTCCTTTATTAATGAGCACCTATTTTGTTTTCCATTCTTTGCATCAACAAATTGCTGCTATAAATAATTTTATACATATAGGTCCTTTCCTTCTGTCCCTCACTTCCCTGGATCACAATTGGTAATGTTTGTAGTAGAGGTATGTGCAGTTTAGTAACTCTTGGGGGGGATAGTTCCAAATTGTTTTACAGAATTTTGGACTAATTCACAGCTCCACCAATAGTGCACTAGGGGATATGTGTTCTCATGGGCCTCTAGCAATTTCCATTTTCCTCTTTTATTGTTTTAGCTGATCTGATAAGTGTGAGGTAGAATCTGAAGTATAAAAAATTAAATTTGTTGGTATCTTTTGTTGTTACATCACCAATGTTTTCCATGATATTTTTCCTCTCACCAACTTGCCAAAAAAGGGTTATAAAGTCATCATTTACAATACAGAATAAAGAAAAAAATTCAGCAAAATAAAAATATAAAAAAAAATCTGATGTTACATTTACTGTGAACAACTCATGGCTCAATGAAGTGGCAGCAGGCGGGGGGGGTATGGGAAAAGAACTATTTTTCTCATATCTTTTCTTTGGGTCTAAGCTTGATGATTACAGTTAAGCAGTAAATAACTGGTGGTGGGATTAGTTGTTCATTCCATTTCCACTATTGTAGTCTTTATCTAGTTCTTGTTTTTGGTTCTGTTTACTTCACTTTAAATCATTGCATATAAATTTTTCCCAGACTTCTCTATATTGATCATATGCATTGTTGTCAGACAGAAAAAAATCTTCTATGTTAATATGCCATATTTTTAGTCAATGCCTCGATCAGTGGATGTCTCCTTTGTCTCCACTTCTTTGTTACCACAAAAAAGAACTGCTGTAAATATTTTGGTATGTAGAGGTCTTTGTCATTGTCCACCTCAGAGGTCATATCTAGTTACCAGTGGAATATCTAGTTAAAGAGTGTGAAATTTTAGTCCCTTTATTTGCCTAATTACGAGTTTCTTTCCAAAATGATTGTACCAATTGAAAGCTTTAACAATGAGCGTGTTTGTCTTTCTATAACTCCTTCATTGTGGACTAATTCTGTATTTCATTATCTTCCCTGTTTTGTCTGGATGTGAGGTAAAATGTCAGGGTTATTTGATTTGCCTTTCTCTTGTTAGTAATTTGTAACATTGTTTTATTTGGTCAGAAATAAGTTAACAATTCTTTTGAGAACTCTTCAGGGCCTTTGAACACTTATCTAAGGGGAAATAGCTTGTTTTTTGTATATGTGTGTGTATGTATATGCACACACACATATGTACACCTATCCTTTGGGTTCATCACTACTGCCTTCAGACCTGCTCAAGTCTTCTCCCATCCTTCACCATACTTTTCTGCTCTACTTTTCCTCCCTTTCTAAAACAAATTTCCTGGAAGAGCTATATACACATGATTCCTCCACTTCTTCTCTCACTTGCTCTACAAAGTCTTTTGCAGTCTCATTTTAAGCCTTATCTCTCAACAGAAGCTGCTCTCTCCAAAGTTCTGTGGTCTCTTAATTGCCAGATCTGGTGGCCTTTTCTCAATTCTAACTTTTTTTACTTATCTGATTCACTTAACACTATAGACAACCTTTTCTTCCAGGACACTCTCAAGTTTTGGAACACTCTTCAAGTCTGTCTCTTCCACGTCCACTACTCTTTCAGTTTCCTTTGCTGTTTTACCATCTGTGTTATATCTTCCAGCTGTGATTATTCTCCAAGGATCTGTTCTAGTCCTTATTTTCACCCACTATAGGCTTTTTTGATAAACTCTTCAGCTCCCATGAATTTAATTCACATGTTTAGGCATCCAGGTGGTACAGTGGATGGTGCTAAAGTTGGGAGGACCTGAGTTCAAATACAGTCTCAGATACTTGGCAGTTGTGTCATCCTAGGCAAGCCACTTAACATCTATTTATCTCAGTTTCATCACCTGTAAAATAAGGATTAAAAACAGCAATCACCCCTTAGGGTTATTATGAGGATCAAATGAAATAATATAAAAACATTTAGCATGGTGCCTGGCACATAGATGATCTTATATAAAAAGTTGATTATTACTTCCTGTCTTCTTGTCTATAAAGTTTACTTTCAGATGTATAAATTATGTGATTTTTAAAAAATATTTTTGTTAATGTTTTGTTATTTTTTTAAAATTTTTGAACTGTCCTTTCATTCTTAGTTTGTTACACTTTGTCATAATGAGCAATCTTTGAAAATGTAGTTTTAGCCTCTGTTAATATTTTATTGTCAGTATTCATTAAAGACATTGTTCTATACCTGAGATTATTAACCTGGGAACTGATCCTTTGTGTCCTCTAATGGATTTCAGGGCAACAATGAATTTGGATGGAAAAAAAAATTCATATTTATTTCAATACAATTGGTTTCCTTTGTAATCCTAATTATTTGACTTAATGTATTTTAAAACACAATTTTGAGACGTGGTCCCTGGCACACACACACACAAAAGTTAAAACCCCTAGTCTATGGATTTCTTTCTGATTTTTGTCTGTCTGGTTTAAATATTAGGACTGTATTTGTTTCATAAAAATAATTTGGTAGGATGCCTTTTTTTCTTTAGTTTCCAGCATTTCACATGTAGTTGAGTTAATTCTTTGAGTAATGACAAATTCACTTGTAAATCTGTCCAAACTTTTAAATTTCTAATTTTGTTGTGTTTTTATGCTTTTCTAGTTTTAAACTTGTATGTTTAATCCATTCCTTGATCTCTTGCCTTCTGTCTTTTGTGGATTGTTTTCAGAGTTATGAAATTTCCCCTATAGACTGTTTTGACAACATGTCATGGGTTTAAGTGTCTAATTTCATTATCATTTAAAAATAAATTTAATTGTTCTTATGATTTGTTCTTTTATGCATTGTTCCTTAGGATTATATTTAGTCTCTATTTAATTCTAAGTCTTTTCTTTGAATTATCTTTATGAATTATAAATAAGTAAAAGATATTCAATATTTTGCCTTTTTGCATTTATTTATGAATTTTAAATGCCACAATACACAGCCAGCTTTTACACAGGTGCCATTCAAAGATGAATAATATCATTACTCTTCATGATCCCATTTGTTAGTTGTCAGAAATATAACATACATAAGTTTCTGGAAATTCTCTTCAGAGTTTTGACTTCTTATTTATCTTTGTTAGCTTTGTTTAAGCCTGAAAATGGCTTATTAATGTTAATGCTACCCATTTGTTCCTGCAGTTCAGTAAGTTTCTTCTTTAAGTACTTTGATGGTATGCTATATATTTAGTATTGGTATTATTTAATTATTCATAGTGATTTTAAGTCCAGTATAGTTGCCCAACTCATGTTTCTTAAGCAATTATATATTTTTTCTATTGCCTTGTCTGAACATGATCACTCCTCCTGCTTTTTTATTCATATGAGACATAAAAGATTTTTATTTTTTCTTTTCATTGTAAATCTATATGAATCTTTGTTTCATTCTGCTTTCTAATCCATTCTGCTATTTTCCTTCTTTTAGTGGGTGAATTTATGCTGTTTACCTTCATGGTAATCATTTAGATTTTTTTTCCTTTCTGTCATATCACCCTGTCTTTTATATCTTTGCATCTCTTCCCTCCATTCATTGACAAAGAAAAAGAAGGTAGTAAAAATTGAGATAAACAAAAGGTCCTTTAAAAAGTCTGCTTCTTACTCAATTTCCTTGTGCCTTCTCTAGTAGCCAGGCCTTGTATGACTCTGCTTGCTTCTTCTATCAACATTTCTGGTGTACCTATATTGCTTCAATTAAGCTGAAAATATAAGCTGAAGATAAAAAAAATGAATTAGGGGAGACCTCTGGCTAAATATTAAGATGTTTTGGAGTATTCATTCAGTTAAAGAAAGAATAAATAGAAGAAATATAAACAAAAAGTGCCCTGTGTTCTTTTTTATGGATATATAATGGCCAGGTTAAGTCAGTTGGCTGAAGCCATTCTCCCACCTGGGCCTGCTCTGACCTATTGTGATTGTATGAATAACTAATTTAAGATAAGAATTCCATAAAATATTAGAGGTGGAGATCATTTTGCTTTCAGACTAAACATGGGTCATTTTTTGTAACGGTGTGACATCTCTAGCAACTAAAGTGAGGGAAGGGAAGCTGAGAGGAAACAGATTCTATCTGAATGAGATCCATCTTCACCTGTCCAGTAGGGACAAGGTAATAAAAAAGACCAAGTACCATGAAATGTTCATTCTTCCTATCCGTACCTTCATGTTTATTTTCTTCTTCTGATGATCCTTATAAAAGGGTATCCTTGTATTGCTTTTTCTGATCACCATATGAGTACTTGCCTTGTGTGAATTCTCCATAAAATAGTCCTTTTAGCAAACAAGATGCACAGAATTAGAGCATCCACCCCAAATGTTCATAGGGACTGTCTGTGTCCAGCCTGTGGCAGAACATTCCAAGCTCAAATTAGTCTGGTCAACCATAGTCAGACATACTGTAACTTGACTCTAACATAGTGATGTCATTTTAGTCTTCTGAGAAGGAAGGACAATGACCAGATTTTGAGTATAGCATTTTGTTGTGATATTGGTCTAATTTTCTAGGGTAACGATGTCAAACTCTGCTCACTGGAACAAACAGCTAAGAAAATACCCTTGTGCAGGCTAGAACCATATTAAAATGTAATTGGGAAATTTTTACCAAAATAAATAAAAGAAGAATACACATAGATAATGTTTCTGTGAAATATCAGGTCCTTCATTCCTTATCCCTATTTCATTTAGCATTCTTTTTTTAGGGAGGCAATTGGAGTTAATTGAGTTGCTCATAGTAACACAGTTAGTATTTAGTGTCTAAGGCCACATTTGAACTCAGGTCCTCCTTATTCCAGGGCCAGTACTTGATCTACTGTGTTATCTAGCTGTCCCAATTATTCTTCATTATTAGTAAACTTTACTCAGCCAAACATGATCTGCCTAGAATATGTATAACTTATAGAATCTTCTGTTTAAACCAGAAATGCAGGTCTTTGCTTCTTTAGTCTAAACACCTCCACTTCTTTCAGCAATCCTCATGTAGTAGGGTCTCTAGTTCTCTTACTATTCTGCTCACCCTTCTCTAGCCCGATTAATTTTGTTAGTGTCCTCATTGAGTGCATAAAACTAGACATGGTACTGTGGAAGTATTCTGATCAGAGAAAAAGACTGGAACCATCATTTCTACCATTCTGGATGATTTCCCCCCCTCCAGGCATCTTTTCCACTTCCTTGGTAGCTGTTCTCCACTATGGCGACTCCCTTGACCAGATCCCCTTTTCAGAAAGGGTGTCAGCTGTGCCAATTTCACTCCTAGCTCTGCTCACTCTCCAGACTTCTGTCTCTCCTTGCCCTCTCACAAGTATCTTTTCTTCCCCTCTCTACTTTTTATTTCCATTTTGTATACTGTCTTTTCCCCCTTTAGAGGGTAAACTCCTGGAGGGTAGATGGATAGTACTTTTTTTTGCTTTTATTGGTCTCTTTGATTCTTAGCAGAGCAACTGGAAGGTTGTTTCCCCCATCTCATGTAGTTATTTTGTTTTTCATCTAAATGTCAGACTTTACATAAAGAACTGACCTTGGAGTCATCTGACCTATCTTGCTGTGAGACCTGAGAAATCAGTCTCTCACTGTCTTGGGGCATTTCTCTACCTGTGGAGGAAGGTTCCCATATACTCATGAAATCCTAGGTCTGGACAACAAATAAATACAATAACACTTTCTATGATTAATTTTTTCCACTTAGTATGACCTTTTTATTTTTAACACATTTTAGCTTTCCCCTCCCCTCTCTAAGTGTCTATCCCTACCCAACTCATTGTGGCGTTGATATTCTTTTTTTTTTTTTGCTTTTTGCTGAGGCAATTGGGGTTAAGTGACTTGCCCAGAGTCACACAGCTAGGAAATGTCTGAGACCAGATTTGAACTCAGGTCCTCCTGACTTCAGGGCTGGTGCTCTAACCACTGTGACACCTAGCTGCCCCAGATATTCTTAAGATAATATAAAAACTAGTAAAAGGTCATCAGTATGTTGGTTGGAATCCTCTAAGGTGGACTTATGGAAGATAAGAATTATAGTGAAGGAGAAGGCAAGGAAGGCTTTTGATTGGTTACAGTGGATGCAGCACCCACACAGATGAGATCACAGGCCCATCAGGGTATCAAAAGATGTAAGAGAAAATAGTAAGTGTTCAGTTACTCAGCTGAGCCTTTTGGTGGAATATATTACACATTGTAATTACACATCCATATCCCTTGACATTTGGAGCATTGGATATTTATTCAATGTTCTACTGTATTAGCAGGTAGAGTGGGCCACATGTCTTTTTCAATATTGTGAGAAGAGCCACCATTTCCTTCCTTTTACCAATATCGAATTTTCAAAGATAATAGAATATTTTAATAGCATAGATGATATATGGAAATATTTTACTCATTTTGACAAAGCTGAAAAAATGCAATCCAAGCTGTGGCAGCAAGGAAAAAAATCCCGAAAACATCATCAAAAACAGGAGGTCTGAACTCATCGGAACTCCATTATATGCTTGAGCAAGTTCTGGAACAATAGAAAGCTCTGCATAATGTTGTTGGCAAGTACAGCTGTGCAAGGCAGATGTTGGCCTTCCTGCCACCCACTGAAAGCAGAGAGCCAGTTTATGCTTTGCCAGTGACTATCAAATTACCTATTGGAGTGGGTCAGGCTAGAGAAAAAGAGCAAGGTTATAGCTATGAGGGGTGCATTGAGACAAAGTAGTTAGGAATTACAGATCAAAGAGCCAATTTGGATTGCCTTGAGGGAAGAAAAAGATAAAAGATACTAGGAAGATGTGTAAATGTAACTGCAAATGTGAAATGTGTATATGTGTGTGTGGTGGTAGTGGGACTGGTGGGGAATATGTATTGTTAACATCAAAAAGCACCAACATGCTTCTGAAATACCTGATTGTAATGGCAGGATGGGAGCTATTGACTGTAGTAGATATTTTACTTTAATCTACTTTCAGTCAAGTCTTGTTTATAAAATCAGTGAACCTCTTGTTTTAAAGATGCCTCTAGTCCTTCTGGAGCCAGTGAGCCATTCATAAGCCACAGAGCTAAAACCTTTCAGCCTGTCCTCCCTTCCCTCAGGTGGGGTCTGTGTGGACAATTGCTAGGAGACTACTATCAGTCAGGATAGTATGTTTTCTGGTTACTATAGTTCTAGTTACTATAGAGTCATTCAAATAAATGAAAAGTCCTGGGGGGTGGAGGAGGGAAAGGGAGGCACTGATACTCTATACTATGTTCACTACATCAGTGAGAAAATAGGAAGAACATAAACCAGGTCCATTGAAAGCAATGACCTTGCCTCTTGAAACCCTGTCGACATGTCATGACAATGAACAGTAGCAAATTCACTTCCTCCCTTTCACAGGGAGATAGAGGTTCACTTATGACTCTTTGAGGGAGGTCCAGCTATCTCTACTCACATATCTTAATTGTTAGAATGTCTGTTTGCTGATTCCTGATTCCTGCAGTGTTTGCTCAGAATCCATTCAATTTTCCACCTTTTTCCTATTGAATTGTTAATACCAAACATGGTCCTAGGACCATAGATTTTTGGAGCTAGATAAAATTTTTAAAGATGGTTACAATGTAGTGAGTAGAAATGAGTCAAAAGACCTGGATTCACATTCTGCTTTCAAAACTTACTTGCTGCATAACCATGGAAATAATATCTTTTCTCACTGAGCCTCAGTTTGCACATTGGTTAAATGGGGAAGATTTACTACTTGCAGTAAATGGGGAAAAACTTACTAATATTAAAAGTACATCTCACAGGGTTGTTGTCAGGTTTGAATGAGAGACTCTCTGGAAAGCCTTTTTGCAAGCATTAAATTATTCTAAGGAAACTGAGGCCCTGAGAGGTGTAATAGAGCTCAGTTTCTCCAACTCCCAGTCTAGTGCCCTTTTTACTTTTCCTTCTGGTAGAGGGGCCATTTTTCTCATTGCAGAATTCTAAACGGTTTGAGCCAAGACTAGGAATGGCTCGTAAAATTCATTCCTGGGATTTCATTGGCCAGAGTGAAGTGGCCGTGTAGGGAAGACTTGAGGAATCGGGCACAGGAGGGTCTACCATATTGGGGGAAAAAGAGGCAAAGGGAATTGGGTCATGCTGGTAATGGAGCCAAGAGCTTGATTAGAGAAAAATGAAAATGTTGGAAGTCCTTACTTGCAAGTAAGCAAGGGAAAACGAAGTGGATGAGCTCCAGTTTTCTGGTGCATAAAATTACAACGGCATACTTGGAAGTCATTACAAGGTTTGAGATTTTCCAGGAGAGTAGAATGAAGAGATCATGTGTCTTCTGTTAAAATGTTGTTAAGTATGTTTTAAACATATGTTGGACCACTGGATAGAAAAATGAGTGAATTTGTGTGGGTCTGGCTGTGAGGTTTAGTAGAGCATGGACCGTGAGTCAGAGGACTTGAGTACTAGACTATGCTCTACCACTAACTAGCGAGGAGATCTTTGCAAATTGACTGAGAGCTGGAGCTTTTTTATTTTTCAAATGAAGGCGTGGAAATCTTCAGTGGCCTCTAAGGCCTTCTCCATTTCTAACATACTATGATTGCTTGTATTAGCTTAATATGTTTTCACTATGCCAGTCCACATCATGGGCACTTATTATATACTCCAGTGTTAAATGTAAGGGGGGTAGTTCTCAGAGCATGCTCATTGTGTTCTGCTTACTAAACCACAAGTGGGCTTGATGAACCTCCTTCCAGCTACAGGTAATAGAGCAGACTTAAGCAGGAAGAACTACAGGCTGGGGATCTCTGGGTCAGGGAAGAGCCTTGGGATCCCTTCTACATCTGCTTGCCATGTGACCTAGAACACAAAGTAGGGTTGGGGTTGGGTTTTTTTTTTTGCCTCTGTTGTGTTTATTCTGTCTTCATCCTAAGTGAATGAGCATCAGAGACAGTTACCTTGGGAGCTTTGAAAAATTGGAATAGGCCCCTTGTGAGGAGTCTCTAGCAGATGAGCCCTCTGAGGGCCCTGAGGAAGAACTGTTCTATCAGTGAATCAAACCCACAGCCAAGGCACCATCCTGTGCACTGAAGGGGATATCCTGTCCCTTTGCTACACCACACCCAGAAGGAACTTTGTGGGAAAGCTTTGGAGCTATCCATGTTAAGTTTGAGCTCACTCTCCCCAGGGATCAAAGTATACCACAATGCAGGGGGAGAATGTGCCTCCTTTGGTAGCAGGGAAAGTTGGTTATATTGTTGTTCATACTATACTTGCCTAGCAAATATCCCTTTGTAAAAGCAAATTGAGGTGAGCTAGTTATCAATTATATTGAGGAGATATCAACTGGTCAACATGGTATTAGCATACTACTCACTGCTAATGTGATATTGAAAATATAACTGCCCCATTGACATTAGGAGGCAGCCAAGTGGGGCAGTGGATAGAGTTTTAGGCCTGAAGTCAAGAATGCCCAAGTAAAAATCTGACTTAAACACTGTCTAATTGTGTGACCCTGGGTAAGTCACAAAACTTCTATCAGCTCAGTTTTTTCAATTATAAAATGAAAATCATAAAGGCTATTGTGAGGATCACATAAAATAATGTTTATAAAGCACTTAGCACAGTACCTGGAACATAGTAGGTATTTAACAAATGTTTGTGCTCTTGTCTTCCTCTATACTAGATGAGAATGCATGAATAATAACATTAGAAGAATTGTACCATTGCTTTGGACTTACCCCCTGGACTTGGGAAGGTGAATACCTAGCTAAAGTAGGAGGACCTGGCTTTCCAGGGAGTTGGGGTTGGGAGAGTGAGCCCAGAATCTATATGTCCTCTATAAAATGGAGTGGAATGCAAGAAATTATAAAATATAACCCTTGAGCTTACAGTTAGAGATCAGAGACAATAGGAAGACAAGGTGGTCAAGGAAGTCTTCACGGAGGATATGGGGACTTGAAAGATAGGGAATATTTGGCTCAGTGGAGTTGGTATAGGAAGGCATTCCAGGTAGAAGTAACAGCATGAACCAAGGGGGAGAGCAAAGTAAATCAGTGTGCTGGATTTGAGTAGTGGAGTAGTTTGAGAGAAGACCATAGCAGCCCATTTACCCAGTGGCCTCTTTTTCTGTGAGGACCCAAAGCAGAAATTGAATTATTATTTTCCATATATAAAGGATGTGACAATTAAAAAGAAGGGTTGATCACAACTCTGTCTTGGACAGGCAGATACAAGTTGGTGGATTTGATTTTATTGTTCATGAAAAGACAAAAATCACCATTATTTCATGGGACATTGGGTAATCTCATAATGTAGTGCACGTGATGAATGCTTATACAAATATTGGCATGAAAATAGTTATAGCTTATAAACCAATATCTGTTGTGGGGGATAAGAAGGTGGAGAATTTGTCTGAAGAACTTGGGAAAAATCCTTAAAAATTAAATCCCATGGATACTTAGTGTCCTCATTGCTAAGTTGGGCTTAGAGGATGGCAAAAATATGATAAAAACACTGTGTATAGGAAATAAGAGACCAAAGACAAAGAAGCTTCATACCTTCCTAGGTTGAATAGTCTATTTGAAAAAAAAACTTGGGAATGACAGTGGCCAAAGATTTTCATAAAATATGAAATTGATTCTGTTTTAATTTAGAATGGATTGGAAAAACAAAGATGAACAAGAAATTAAGAATGACTTTGAGGTCATGAGTGTGTTGACTAGAAAGAATTATGGGAAACTTGAAAGAAAAAGGGAGATAAGAAGAGGGAGGTAGGCTTTAGGTAAAAGAAAATAATTGCTATTTTAGACAAAATGAATTTTTTATGCCTGTGGAACATCTTATTCAAAATGTCCAGTAGGAGTTAGTGATGTGGGACTGGAATTGAGGAGACACAGACTAGTTCTGAATATCTACATATGATAATAACCTACATTAAGGGCATTGGAATCATGGTAGTGACAGGGAGAAGAGGATAGAAAGAAGAAGGGGAGGGTAGTAAAAGAAGAGAGGGGGAGGGAGAAAAGTAAAGTATAAAGACAGAAGAGAGAGAATGAGGGGAAAGGGAAGAGAAGGAAAGATTATCTAAAAAAGAGGTAGGGGAGAGAGGACAAGTAGTGGACGTACAGAAAACAAAAGAGTGAGTGGTGAGAGGAGGGGAGAAGTGGATGGACAGTTGAAGGAGGAAAGGGGGAGAAGAGGGAGGGAGGGACCATGGAGGGGGAATAAAAAGAGCCTAGGACAGAACCTTGACATATATTTACTCTAAGTGTGTGATATGGATGATGATGGGGCAGAGAAGATGGAGAAGAAGGAATAAGTCAGGTAGGAGGAAAGGCAGGAGCTTTTGCATCAAAACAAAGCTCTTAGTGGTCAAAGTGTCCCATACTATAAAAGATGAGAATACTGAGTGAGGATTGTATGAGACAGGAAAGATTGCTCTGGAGTCACAAATCCTGTGTTCAAATCCCAGATCTACTAATTTTTAATCTATTTGACTTTTGACAGTTCACTTCTACATCTGAGTTTCAATCTCTGGGCCTCAGTTTCTCCATTTGTAAAGTGAGGGGAGCATCAGATGGATTCTAGGATCTCTCCTAGCTGAATCTGTATCCTTTGACTGAGAAAAGACAGTTGAATTTGGCAGTGAAGGAATCATTGGCATGTTTTGAGAGAGATTTTTCACTTGAAGAATAAATAGGGTCAGAAGTCAAATTCAAGACATGAAGAAGTGAATGGAAGAGGAGAGGAGGCAATAACAGAGCTTTTTTTCTAGAAACTTGGAGAAAGGTTTGAGAAAAGTCAGGTGGGGTGGGGGGCAGAGATATAGGAGGATAACTTGAAGGAACATAGGATGGATTAACTGAAGGGGTTTTTAATTTTTTTAGTAATAACTTTTTATTTTCAAAGTAAATGCAAAGATAGTTTTCAACATTTACCCTTGTAAAACCTTGTGTTTCAAATTTTTCCCACTCCCTCCCCCTAGAGGTCAAATAACACAAAATATGTTAAACATGTGCAATTCTTCAATACATATTTCCACAATTTTGCTGAACGCGAAAAATCAAATCAAAAAGGAAAAAAAAATGACAAAGAAAACAAAAAGCAAACCAACAACAATGGTGAAAAATACTATCTTATGATCCATACTTAGTCCCCACAGCCCTCTCTCTGGGTACAGATGGCTTTCTCCATCTCAAGACCATCGGAAGTAGCCTGAATCACCTTGCTGTTGAAAGCATTTATTAAGCTCCTACTATGCCAGGCACTATGCTTAAGCAGATCCCCTAGATCTTTTTCAAATAAAATATTGTCTAGTTAACCCTGTGACATAACATCATGATTCATAAAGCTGTTTTTATGAACCCAAGTGTAAGACTTGAAATTAGTTATAAACCCATTAGATTTGGTCTGCTATTGTAAGTCCAGTGTATTCTTTTTGGATTCTGCATCTGTCCTTGAAGGTGTTAACCATTCCTGTTGGCTTTGTGTCCCCTCTGCCTCCTTCACCTTGGTTAGCTTGTATCCCCTGTGACAATTGTTCTGCTAAAGCCTATGCACAGACCCCCTTCTCCCAGTTATGGTCTGAAATCCCTAAAATTAAATATGGTGAATTACAAAGGAAACAAATGTTATTGAAATAATTATAAACGTGTTTTTTAGAGTTGCTATCTCCCAGGTTTAGAACCTCTGACATGCCCAGCTTTCTGGGGTACTAAATTCTAGAAATCTTTCAAATTTTATAGCGAATGATTAATGTCTGCTCTTTGAGTCCAAGCCATTCAACTACCAAATCCACCTGTTGTATTGTGAAGCAGACTTCTTGTCAATAAAATAGCACGAGTAATTTGGACAAACGCACTGTTAAAATCTAAGTAATCTCTATGTATAGCTTTCCCCTGAGCCCTCAATCTAGTACTCCTGTCTAGATAGGAAATAAGATCAGTGCATTCCAGTGGGAACTTGATGAAGCGGTCTTCTTCACTGCTCTGCCCAGGACTGCTTCTTGCAACAGGCCTCTTCCCTCTTTTATCTTCCCCTTTTCACCATGGAGTTAAAAGACCTTTTTGGTTGGCCTCAGCTGTCCTCACCAGCTTTGGCTTATTGGGATTTATCCCTCCCAATGATATTCTTATAAGAACAAGACTTCTGCCTTCCTCTTTTGTTAGCGTTTGCTAACATCTTTTTTTTTTTTTTTTTTTTGCTGAGGCAATTGGGATTAAGTGACTTGCCCAAGGTCACACAGCTAGGGAATGTTAAATGTCTAAGACCAGATTTGAACTCAGGTCTTCCTGACTTCAGGGCTGGTGCTCTATCTACTTTGCCACCTAGCTGCCCCCTGCTAACACCTTCTGAATTTCTTTTCCAAACCAGAATCCATTGATGAGCTCCAAGTACATCTCTTCAGATAGCTCCCCCTTTTCTTCTTCATTAGAACAGTTTCCTTTTGAGTTGTCATTCTTTCAAACCTTCTTATGCCTTCTTGGGCAGACTCCCTCTGGAGAATTTTAGTCTGTGAGATCCTAGGAATACTTTCTCCTGAGAATTTTAGAATTCTTTATCCTTGAATTGAGGGCACATGTGCCACTATGCCCACAGTTTCTCTTCACCTCCCACCCATTCTTAGACTGACTCAATCACCTTCACACAAGTTTCCCATCACTTCCCCAGCACAATCCAGTTCTTTCTTATTGGTAAGAATCAGATCTAACATGGCAATCCTCCTTATTGCTTTCTCTATCTTTTGGAAGGATGAAATGATCATTAAGGCAAATTCTCCTTTGGACAGCGAGAATGCCCTAGCAGATGGCTAGATAAGGGATGTTTAACGTAACTATTTTCCTGTCATGTTTCTGGGTATACTTAAGATACTGTTATCTATCATTTCATTTATTTCTTCTTTCTGTCAGTGTTATTTGTAGTATACTCTGATAGAAATATTTCTATTTTTGGTAATGCATATTATTTGTCAAGTACTATACTAGTTATTACAAATAGAAAACCAAAAATTACATAGGCTCTGCTTTCAAGGAGATTATATTCAGCTTAGGGGAAAATGTGTACAAGCCCAAGACAAAAAAAGTAAACAACTTGATAAAATAAATACAAAGTCAGTGTGGTAAGGAATATACTAATTCTTGGGGAAATCAGGATGGGCTTCATGTAGGACATGTCACCTGAGTTGTACTTTGAAAGGAATCGGAAATTCAGACAAGTGTAGATGAGTGTCACCATTCCTTAGGTAATCAATATAGCAACAAGGTCTAACAAGATCATATGATCATTCTTGCCTCATTGTCTCTACTTTGACTTGACAGTGAATGGCTTTTTAAAATCAGAAATGAACAACTGTTGCCCCTGAGAGGAACTGTGGTGGGAATTCTGGGGGAACAAGCTCCCCTAAAATTCTGGAGAAAAGATTAGGTCAAAAGGAGGATATTTTTTATATAGATTACAAACATAGATTTAAAATAAGCAAAATCCTTTGAAGGCTATAGCAGGCATTAAGCTTTTAGCAATCCTATAGAAAAATACTCTGAATAACTACTAATAAGAGAAATGCAGATTAGAACAATTCTGAGCTTCCATTGCCAACCTCATTGGAGAAAATGACAATTGTCAGAGAGGCTGTGGGAATACTGGCACATTGACACATTGGTGATGGAAAAAAAGTCCATCTATTCTGGGAAAACAGTTTGGAATTCTGCCTCCAGTGCCACTAATGTAAATGTATTTTGTGACCCTGTGTTAATGTCCCATAATTAGACATATGCCTCAGAGGTCAAATACAGAAGAAAACAGCCCCAAAATACTAATTACCGCAGCACTATACATTGTAATGATGAACTGGAAACCAAGGCACATCCATCCAATGGGGAATGGCTGAACAAATCTGAAATCCTCCCTTGGGCTCTCAGTCCAGGCCCTTGCCTGCCTCTCCAGCTTTTCTGCCCCTTACATCTCCATGTTCTCTCAGAGCTAGTGATGCTAGCCTCCTAGCCATTCCTCACATATGACCCTCCGTTGTTCA
This sequence comes from Myrmecobius fasciatus, assembly GCA_023553655.1. Lineage (NCBI taxonomy): Eukaryota > Metazoa > Chordata > Mammalia > Dasyuromorphia > Myrmecobiidae > Myrmecobius > Myrmecobius fasciatus. Next base: position 550,222 of record JAJPUD010000192.1, on the reverse strand, counting down.
ACTCTGAGCATTTCCCCCTGTGGGCCACCATGTTCATCAGCTTCTATTTCGCTTCTTTGAAATCCCGGTGAAAATTCCATGTTTTTCAGTAAGCCTTTCCCAACCCTCTTTTATTCTGGAGCTCTGTTAAGGATTTCACATTGATCCCCTTATTGGCTGTTGTCCCCCTCATTAGACTGTGAGCTCCCCATGGGCAGGAATGGCCTTCTGACTTTCTTTGTATCCCTGGCTCTTAACATAGTACCTGGGACATTTTCACTTATTTGTTTTGGTCATGTCTCACTGTTCATGAGACCATTTGGGGTTTTCTTGGCAAAGGTTTGCCATTTTTTTCTTCCAGCTTATTTTACAGAGGAGAAAACAAATGGGCTTATTTGAGGCCAGAGTTGAACTCTGGACCTCTTGACTCCAGTCCTGTCCCTCTATCCATTGTACCACCTAGTTACTTGAGTAAAATATAGGAATGTCCGAAATGCAACAAATACAGTTACTTCCTCTGGTATAGTATCTCTTCTTCAGCTCCCTTCCACCATTAACATTCAAACGACTGGGTTGCTATCATCCTTTACTATTCCCCTATACTTAAAGAGAAGTGAAATTGTTTAAGAATGTGTTTTTTAGGCAAGTGATCCCACATCCCTATAGTGAAAGTAGACGATTGTGTAGAAAATGAAATTTCATCCACTGAGCAATTAATTAGCATCCATAAAAGTAATTTATTATCTATTGAACCATCTGAGAATTTCATACCAGCCTTGACTCTATAGAAAGCCTCAGACTTGGACACAAAGATTCCTGCTATATTTAGGAAAATCTCTCTGTGCTAAAAAGAGACAGGTCTGATTACATCAGGTTAGGTTATATTGACATAGCACAAATTGGGTATCATCTCTGAGATGGCAAAGGCAGAGGATCTACCCCAAAAGGAAGTATTCTGATCACAGCCTGGGGAAAATCAGACAAGATCTAGACATCTTTCCCAGAGCCAGGCTTAAATTTCTCCTTTATTTCATGAATCTCCCACACCCTTTTCTTCCTTTACTTAAAGAAAGCTTTGGGGTGCTATTGTCCATTTAATCTCATAATTCAGGGAGATTGGGTTTGTCCAAACCCCTTCTAAAGTGTGCTTCTTTAAGTCTACACCAAAATGTGTGAAGGTAGGGTTATTCCTCTTGTGATTTGCATTAGAAAACAGGACTAACTACACTTGGGAGGTATGTACATCCAAGACATGGATTGTGAATGGAATGAAGAGAAGTATACTTCCTTAATCTTAATGAGATGATGGTATAAAAGAAGTCAATGTTCTACATGCAGAAGTATCTTTTAAAATCAACCTGACAAGTCCAGTTATGTTATATTCTGATAAAATGAAGGTTTAATTTCTTAGGTCAGGCATTCTCATGAACCCCCAAAGTAGAGCATCATCAGGACATTAAGGCCAATGTGGCATACTTTTTGGTCACCAGAAACTTGTATTTGAAAGGCACAAGGAGGAAGAGTCAAACAGAATAGTGCATTGTTGATTGTGGAGATAATAGGGAGCCACTACAGTTAGTGTAGGAAGTGACCTTGTTAGACTTTTTTTATGCTTTAGGAGTATAACTTCAGTGTCTGTGGGGTGATGGATTTAGAAGGGGGAGAACCATGAGGTAGGAAGCTATTGCATAATTGAGGTAAAAGGGTGGGTAAAGGAAAGCTGACAAGATTTGTTAATGTTTTGAACTGTGGGATGAAGAGTGTCAAAAACGATACCCAGATGACTGGGAGAATAATGGTGCCCTCAGCAGAAAGAAGTAATACCTGAAATGATGATGTTAGATAAGGGATAATGTTTTGGACTTGCTGAGTTTTAAGTGGCCTACAGGTTGTTCATATGGAAACATCCAATAGGTATTTGATAATGTGAAACAAATTTAAAAGTACTAGGGGTGTGTGTGTGTGTGTGTGTACATAAACAAACATTTGCATATATACAAATATACAAGTAGATATGTTGTTTTTTGTTTAAATGGGTGGAAGCTAATGAAGTCATCAAATGAGAGTGAGGAAGGAGGAGGAGAAGAGAAGTTCCAAGCTAGAGCCTACTCACAGATGGGGTCTGAATGTTGAGCCAGCCAAAGAGACTGAGCTGGATTGCTCAGATGGAAGGAGGAAAAGCAGAAGACAACACATGCCTCCAAGTTGGAGTAAGTAGTCGACAACATGTAGTTCTCTGATGTATGATGAGACTTGAGAGAAAGTTGGGATGTTGGAAGATTGAGAAATTGTTAGCTTTGGAAAGGATGATTTGCTGAGGTTAGAAGCCACATTGCAATGGGGAAAGATGATGGAATAGAGACAGTGGGTGGGGAAAAAAGCTTTTTCTTGGACTTTGGCTGAGGAAAAAAAAGGGAAGATATAGGATAATATCTTGGGGGATGGTAGGTAGAGACTTTTTTAGGTACATCAGTAGGTAGCAGAGAAGTAGCCATATAACAGGGAAATATTGAAGAATAGGAAGCAGGATGATTATGGGAATAACCTGCTGGGGGGAATGTGGATAGGAAGGGATGGAATTTAGTGTGCAGGTAGTGTCTTTGTCCAGAATCAGGGCTGTTTCTTCTTCACAGATCAGAATAAAGGTGAAGTGAATTAAAGATCATGACATGAATTATGACGTAAAGAGAAAACATGACAATATGGAAATACACTTAACATGATTGTACACACACTACCTATATCAGATTGCTTGCTGTCTTAAGGAAGGGGGAAAGGAGGAAGAAAAATTTGGAAATCAAAATATTGCTAAAATGAATGTTGAAAACTATCTCTACATGTAATTGAGAAAGTAAAATACTATTATGTGAGATAAAGAGAGAATAATCTGCTCACTGAGAAACAAAGAGCTCAACACTTGTCCAACATTTCTATTTGTCTCAACTGCCTCCATGAGCATTGGATTCCTAGCTTCCCCTTTCTATTGAACAAGGTCAGTTTAGACAGGAAATAATACATTAATTGGTCATTACACTCTCAAGTTATTTGTTACATAGATGTATTTAAAGTCAATCAGAAGTAGGCTCATGAATGATTTCATGGAGGAGGTGGTACATGAGGTAAGGCTTCAAGGATGACAGAGATGCTGAGAAAATGAGAGAGGGTGAAATGCCATTTATAGGGTATAGCTTGAAATGCACTAAGGCAAGAAATGGAATGGGAAGTTTGGGTAAAATGCTTGAAGACCACGTATTTTTCAGAATGCTGGCTGTACTGTATTGGTGTCTGACTGGTTATGTGTCAGAGTTAGCTAGTACTTGGTTAACGTTTATGTTTTGCTACGATTCTGAAGACAGAGTGGCTGATATGTGAGATGCAAAAGCAGTAGATGTTTCCAATCTCTCCAAAGTGAGTGCTGGACTGTCATGCACTCCAAGGCTCTCTGGATAGCATATAAATATAGGAATCGTGCGGACCTCTGGGCTGGTATAAGAGTAGCCTATATGTTTACCTAGATAGCTTCTTTCCCAGTCTGTTTTTGTATTGTGTTAACTAGGGGGATGTCTTGTGTACTGGGCTCTGCTGTAAACTGCCTGAGACCTTACATCAGTGGGGAAAATGTTCAGTCCAAAGGCCTGTGAAATCATTTGCTAAGACAACCACAGGCCATGATGAGCTCAAAGCTAGGCACAACCATCTCCCACTGCTTGAGTTGTATACATTAATCATTTTGTATGGCCCGAGAATAATGTTAGAAATATCCAAATGGTCCTTTACAGGGAAAAAAAGGTTTCCCATCTCTGCGTTAGTCTTTTGGGAACATTCAAGATCAGAGCAGTGGTGACTCTGTCATGGGTTCACTGGCAACTGCATCCTTGAGGGTATCTTCTGATCATTTTCCTGCTCCTCTTTTGTTTGCCTGGGATGCTGCAGGGCTCAGACCATCAGTGTTTGCAGGATTCTGACATCATGATGAGTTTTGCTGTCTCACACCGCTCATGATTGAAGGTCTTTGTCTTTTCAGTAGCTTTGGCATTATTCTTGGATTGTGAGCCAGGAAACATCATTCTCTGACTAGCCATATAATAGGTTTCTTTTAAAATGTAAGTTCATAAGTACTCATTGTTCCAGTTGAAAACAGTCCTATGGGTCAAAATAATCTATGAGGAAAATATAAAAATCATGTCTTGTCTCAAAGGAGGAAGAACAAATCTTGGGCAGTTATTTTTTTGATGTTGTGACGGCCAGATTTTAGATGGAAAAAACAGAGCTCTTTCAAAGAGCTCACATTCTAATGTAATAAACCACAGGTAAGCAGCTATGTACCTACAAGATATATACAGAATAGATGGAAGGTAACTCAATGGGTAAGCCCTACCAGGGGATGGTGATAGAGGGGGAGGGACTGGGAAAGACCTCCCACAGAAGGAAGAATTTGAACTGAGTCTTGGGGAAAATCAGGGAAGCTGGGAGGCAGAGCTGAGGGAGAGCTTTCCAGGTATTGAGTGCTGTTTACACAAATCAACAAGACAAAAGATCCTATACTATGTGAAGGGAAGATTGGAAAGAAAGGATGAGGTCAGTTGTAATTTTAAATGTCCAACAGAGGACTTTCCATTTGGTCTTGGGAATAATAATGAGCCACTGGAATATGTGGAGGGGGATGACATAGTCGGGCTTGCACTCAAGGAAGATCTTTGTTGGCGATGGGTGGGGAACAGACTGGAGATGGGGAAGCTAAATGAGCAGCTTCTTATAGTAAGTTGGCGTTGAAGTGAGAAGGACCTGCTCTAGAATGGTGGCTCCAGGAGTAGAGATAACAATAAATGTGCAGCAGATGTTGCAGAATTAGAAATGGCAAGGCTTGGCAAACAGATGAATGTGTTAGAGGGAATACAAGAAAAGAGGTAGGGAATAAAGAAAATATGGTGAGTCCGGTTGATGGTCAAAATGGTGGTATCCTCAGTGGTAATATAGGAAGTTAGAAGAACGGAAGGTTTGTGGGGAATGATAATGAATTCTATTTGCAACATGTTGAGTTTGAGATCCTTTTGGGACTTCAGTGTGATATCTCCAGAATGCAGTTGGTTAGATAGGACTTGTACTCTGGAGGAAGAAATGGACTGGATATATAGATCTAGGAATTATTTGTATAGAGAAAATCATTAAATCCATGGAAGGTGATGAGATCACAAAGTGAGATAGGAGAGAACTGAGAAAATCTGTAGAAATACAATAGGATATTAAAGATTTGTAACTTTTTGTGTGCCACGTGTCCTTTTGGTGAAACCTACTGATCCTTTCTCATAATAGTATTTTAAAATGTATAAAATAAAACAAGTAATAAAATAATTAGTAATAAAAAGTAATTTTTAAGTAATAAAGTAATAAAAAACAATTATATTGAAATATAACTCAATTATCTTAGGAATTAGTTATTAAAAGATGACTAATTAATTAATAAAGGGAGCTCTGGGAACAATCCCCTTCAAGATAATTGAATCCATGAGAATAATGAGAACATCAAACAAAAAAAGTAGGTTCAGGACTGAGCCTTAGGGGATACTCATGTTTAGTGAGCATGACCTGAATGAAGATCTAGCAGAGGAGAAGGAGAAGGGAGTGTTCAGAGAGGTAGAAGGAAAACCTGGAGAGAACAGAGGCAGCAAAACATAGAAGAGATGGTCTAGTAGAGAAGCATAGTCAAGTTTCAAAGTCAGCAGGAAGGCTTTCCCCTTTTTATTATTAAACCTTTAAAATTATCAAAACATATGCATGAATAATTTTTCAACATTGAACCTTACAAAACCTTGTATTCCAATTTTCTCCCCTTTCCTCCCACCCCCACCTAGATAGCAAATAATCCAATATCTGTTTAAACGTAGCAAAATATATGTTAAATCCAATAAATGCAGGCATATATATACAATTATCTTGCTGCACAGCGCAAGAAAAATCAAATGAAAAGAAAAATATGAGAGAAAATAAAATGCAAGCAAACAACAAAAAGTGAAAATGCTATGTTGTGATCCATACTCAGTTCTCACAGTCCTCTGTCTGAGTGTAGATGGCTGTCTTCATCGCAAGATCATGGGAAGTGGCCTCAGTCATCTCTTTGTTGAAGAGCCACATCCATCAGAATTGATCATTGTATAGTCTTGTTGCTGTGTACAATGATCTCATGGAATAAGGATCTCCTGGTTCTGCTCATTTCACTTAACATCAGTTCATGCAAATCTCTCCAGGCCTCTCTGAAATCATCCTGCTGATCGTTTCTTACAGAACAATAATATTCCCTAAAATTCATATACCATAACATATTCAGCCATTCTCCAAATGATGGGCATCCACTCAGTTTCCAGTTTCTTGTCACTACAAAAAAGGCTGCCACAAACATTTTTGCACATGTGGGTCCCTTTCCCTCCTTTAAGATCTCTTTTGGTATATAGGCCCAGTAGAAACACTGCTGGATCAAAGAGTATGCACAGTTTTATAGCCCTTTGGGCATAGTTCCAAATTGCTCTCCAGAATGGTTGGCTCAGTTCACAGTTCCACCAACAATGTATCAGTGTCCCAGTTTTCCCACATCCCCTCCAGTATTCTTCATTATCTTTTCCTATCACCTTAGCCAATCTGACAGGTGTGTCGTAGTACCTCAGAGTTGTCTTAATTTCCATTTCTTTGATCAATAGTGATTTAGAGCAACTTTTCATTTGACTAGAAATAGTTTTAATTTTTTCATCTGAAAATTGTCTGTTCATATCCTTTGACCATTTATCAATAGGAGGACAGCTTGAATTCTTATAAATTTGAGTCAATTCTCTATATATTTTAGAAATGAGGCCTTTATCAGAACCTTTGAATGTAAAAATGTTTTCCCACTTTATTGCTTCCCTTTTAATCTTGTCTGCATTAATTTTGTTTGTACAAAACTTTTTAATTTAATATAATCAAAATTATCTATTTTGTGTTCAGTAATGATTTCCAGTTCTTCTTTGACCACAAATTCTTTTCTTCTTCACAGATCTGAGAGGTAGATTATTCTTTGTTCTTCTAATTTGCTTATAACATCACTATGTATAAATCATGAACCTATTTTGACCTTATCTTGGTAGGTGTGGGTCAATGCCTAGTTTCTGCCATACTAGTTTCCAAGTTTCCCAGCAGTTTATGTCAAATAGAGTTTTTTTCCCAGAAGCTGGGGTCTTTGGGTTTGTCAAACACTAGATAACTATAGTTATTGAGTATTTTGACCTGTGAACCTAACCTGTTGTACTGATGGACTATTTTATTTCTTAGCCAATATCAAATGGTTTTGATGACCGCTGCTTTGTAATGTAGTTTTAAGTCTGACACAGCTAGGATACCTTCATTTGCATTTTTTCCATTAATTCCCTTGATATTCTTAGTTTTGTTCTTCCTGATGAAGTTTGCTGGTATTTTTTGTAGCTCTGTAAAATAATTTCTTGGGAGTTTGATGGGTATGGCACTGAATTAAGTAGATTAATTTAGGTAGTGTTGTCATTTTTATGTTTGCTTGTCCTGCCCATGAGCACTTGATATTTTTCCAGTTGATTAGATCTGACTTTATTTGTGTGGAAAGTGTTTTGTAATTGTGTTCATATAGTTCCTGACTTTGCCTTGGCAGGTAGACTCCCAAATATTTTTTTTATTATCAACAGTTACTTTAAATGGAATTTCTCTTTGTATCTCTTGCTGCTGGACTTTGTTGGTAACATAAAAATGCTGATGATAAATGTGGATTTATTTTGTATCCTGCAACTTTGTAAGGAAAGCTTTATCCTAAAACTGATATCCTATAGCACAAATTTGTAGTAGATCTAGTCAGAATGTTTCTTGACTCTGTATAGCTACTTTAGGCAAGGGGTAAATAATAGTAAAAGGGAATAGATAGTGGGATTAAGCTAAGGTAAGATTTTGGCAAGGTGTAATTGAAGATAGGACAGGGGGACAAGGGATTTTTGAAGATCAATTTTAAATGATTTATTAAGTCATCAACATAGAACCAGTGTAAGGATTATGACTTGGGAAAGAATTTAAGAGTATAAGGGTTGGAAGTCATGGTGTTAAAGAATAGGGTTGGGGAAATAAGATGGGAAATTTGCATTGCTATAGTAAAATAAAAGAATTTCAGAGTTTAACATGGAAATGGAATATTTATGAGGGAAAGATCATGATAAAGCCATTTCTGAGTACAGCTGAAATGGAGCAAAGGATGAGGTCACTGGAATTAAGTAGATTGAAAAACTGGGCAATTGGGGGGGGGATATCAACTGTGCCAAAGAGTCTGTCTTTCTACAGATCTATGCAGTTTAATTGCAATAAAAATTTGAAATAACTTTGGTTTGAGGAAACAGAGTTCCATTATGGAAAGGAAATTTTTGTTTCTTCATTACCTCTTGGCTATTTGGGGGGGGGGGATTTGGATAGTGAGTCGGACTGTTTTGCCCAGTTTGAAAGTGCAATAGACACTCCTAAGTCTGATCCTATTCCTCATTGGTATGGTAGTTTTGATTTACTTTGTTTCTGAACTGGGCCAGTTTGCTCCTCCTTAAGGCAGCCTTTGTATTTGATTTACTGTGGACACCCAGTCAGCTTTAGTGCCTCAGCTTCCTTAGTAGTTGGGATTATACCCTTCCTGGCTGTTCTGTTGACAAAAAGATCAAATCTTGTCTGGTGACTGAAAGTGTCGGTGTGATTCTTTTTGCACTTGAACTTCAGTTGAAAGTTTGTCCAATGGGATACTTTTTTAAAGATTTTTTTTGGAGGGGAAATTTGGTGGGCTTTTTGAGTGCAAGATGTACCTTGGAGTACTACTTCCTTGCAGGGCTCTGATGAAGAGTCCCCTGCATAGGAGATGTTCAATCAGTGTTGTTGATTGAAGAACCATAAATTGGCTTTTACTCATCTGGGGGATACTCCAGCGGGCCACCTAGAGAAATAAAAGTAGGATTATGATTAGCTTTGGGTTTGTTGTTGTGTATTCATCTTCCTCCTTGAAGAACAGTGATTTTTAGGGGTCTATGGATAGATTCCAGGGAGACTGGGAAATTGGATGAAAAAATAATATTTTTATTATGATATAGTTATTTTCCTTGGTAATTATATATATATTTATGTGTGTATACATATGTATATATACATACACATTATATATGTGTGTATAATTTTATGCATTTCACAACATTCAGAGAAGAGATCACTAAACGTTCATGATGGGGAAAAAAAGATGAACCTTTGTCTTAGAGAATGAGGTGGGTCTCAATTTTAAATTTCATTACCAGAGGTTGTTGGTTTGAATTCTCACCTTGCTACTTTATCTCTGTGTGACATTGGTTAAACCATTTAATCTCTGTTCACCTCATTTGTAAAATGTAGGGCTTGGACTAATTGATCTCTAAGATTGCTTCATATTCTAAATCTAGCATCCCACAATCTGTTGAAACACTGCAGAGAGATCAAGGAGAGAGAGGACGGGGTAAAAAACCAAAGAAAAGTTGAGAAGTTTAAATCAAGTGGAAGACAAAGGGATATAAAACTGTTCATACTCTGGGTCTCTATCCCAAAAAGATCATAGAAGAGGGAAAAAGGACCCACATGTGCAAAAATGTTTGTGGCAGTCCTTTTTGTAGTGGCAAGGACTAGAAACTGGATGCCCATCAGTTGGGTAATGGCTGAATAAGTTATGGTATATGAATGCTATGGAATATTATTGTTCTGTTAGAAACAATCAGGAGGATGATTTTAGAGAGGCCTGGAGAGCCTTACAGGAACTGATGCTAAGTGAAGTGGGTAGTAGAACCAAGAGAACATTGTACATAGTGGAACAAGATTATGTGTTAATCAACTCTGATGGATTTGGCTCTTTTCAACAAGGAGGTGATTCAGACCAATTCCAATGAACTTGTGAGGGAGAGAGTCATCTGGATCCAGAGAGGGGATTATGGGGACTGAATGGGTATCACAACATAGTATTTTTTGTGGTTGCTGTTTTTTTTTACCTGTTTACTTGTTTTTTTCTTTTTTTCCCTTTTTGATCTGATTTTTCTTGTGCAGCATGATAAATGTGGAAAAAAGTTTAGGAGAACTGCATATATTTAATCTATATTGGATTATTTGCTGTCCAGGGGGAATGGTAGGAAGGGAAGGAGAAAAATTTGGAAGACAAGATTTATTTTGAAAATAAAAAACTATTATTAAAAAAGTCAAATGCTCTGAAATTAAGTGGCAGAAGCAGTGAGTAGAGATGACATTTTCTATTTCTGAGTTAAGTGGGAAGAGAGATAGGAAGATATGTTGAGGGGAAGGGCTGGGTCAAGGGGAACTCTTAATCTATGATCTTTGTGTTCTGGACACTAGGAAAGGGCAGATTGGTGCTTTCTCCTATCTACTTTGTATGATACCCCCTTTAATGATTTAAGAAGTGTTCCAATTAATGGTAAGATGGGAGAAGTCTCTTGAAATCTTCCCTGACTTCACTTTTGTTACATAGAGGAATGCTAGGTTCTGAGAGGACTGTACTAATATAGTACAGGGTTCTCACAGATCATCCCTCCATGGAAATGCTTTAAGGCTGGTTTTAGTCTCTGTGGATCTATAATTCTGGAAGCAGTTGAGCTGAATTCCAAGAGGCCCATTCCCTACTAGATCAGGGGTTGATTTGTTTGTGACTAACCCAGTTCTGGAAGACCATCTACCAAATCTTAGAGGGATTTGGATTTGAGCTAATAAAAAAATCCATCACACAGATGAAATCCTAAGACTCGTGAAGGAAAAACTGCATTGCAAGTGCTGGAAAACAAAAGAGAGAAGAAGGAATGTACATGAAGATTTCTTATCTTTTTTCATGTCCTCTTATTAGATCGTTAACTTTTGTTTTTAATATTTTCTTTCATTAATAAGGTCATAAAGGTTAGGCTGAGAGAGACCTCTTAGGCCATGTAACCCAAGCATTTCATTTTACAAATGGGAAAACTGAGGTCTGTGACCATACAGGCAGTAAACAACACAGGTGTCTTTTGAATCCAACTCCGCAGAAGCCAGTCAATGTTCTTCTTCCACATTTTCCTTTTCAGAGGAAGGAAAAATACTTAAATTTTTTTGGGGAAAAAAACAGTAGAATATAAAACATTCACTGAGGGCTTCTGGCTTTTTATAGTAAGTACTAGGGGAAAAAACTTGAGTATTACTTACCTTTAAAGGCATGGGTAGGGATTTTTCACCCTAGGTATAATACAGACGAAGAGAGGGTGTAATTGGATAATCTGACAAGCCTTCTCCTTTTCTCCTTCTCCTATGACTTTCTTATTCTTCCTCACCCCTTCAGGACCTCAGGGGGAAGAGGGAAGGATAGTAGAAAGAACTGGTAGAGGAGCACAAGACAGGGTTTTTGGTCTCCCAGACACCATGACGGGGAAGCATTCTTACCTATCGTGCCAGCTGGTGCTTGCTTTTTCCAATTATCAGGCTATCAAGTGATCTCTTGTTTTTTTGGAAATAATATTTTATTTTTTCCAATTACATGTAAAGATAGTTTTCAACATTTGATTTTTTTTATAAAATTGAGTTAAATTTTTTTCCCTCCCAGTGCCCCCACTTGAGGGACAGCAAGTAACTTGATATAAGTTCGAAGAAACTCATGTTGTGAATTAAGAAACAAAACAAAAGGGAAAAGCCATGAAAAGTAACAACAAAGTGAAAATAGTCTGCTTTGATGTGTATTTGAACTCCATGGCTCTTTCTCTGTGTGTGAATAGCATTTTTTATCACAAGTCTTTTTGAATTGTCTTGGATCATTGTGTTATTGAGAAGAGCTATGTCTATCAAAGTTGATCCATCTGCACAGTGTTGCTGTTATTGTGTACAATGTTCTCTTGGTTCTGCTCACTTCACTCAGCATCAGTTTATGTAACTTTTTCCAGGTATTTTTGAAATCTGTCTATTCATCATTTCTTATAGCACTGTAGTATTCCATGCCATTCATATATCACACCTTGTTCAGCCATTCCCCAATTGGATAGCCCCTCAATTTCCAATTCTTTGCTACCACAGAATTTCTATAAATATTTTTATACATGCAGATACTTTTCTCTTTTTTATAATCTCTTTGGGATGCAGATCTTGTAGTGGTACCCCTGGATCATTGGGCATGAACAGTATTAAGTCATCTCTTAACTAAATCCAGTGCCCTAGTTATACTTCAACTTACATTAGGGCATTTTGCAATGTTGGAAATACATAGTGAGGTGCAGTGAGAGAAATATCCAGGATGGAGACTCAGCTATAAGATCTGGGCAAGCTAACCAGGATTGGCCCACAATTCCTTGTATTCTTCCCAAAGTTTGCCTCACCAGTTGGGCCTAACTGCAATTAGCCTCCTCTCTGTGAGGCAAAATGTTCTCAGAGCCTCCACTTAAATTGGATTCGAGATGGGCAAAGAAGGGGAATGCTTAACCTCCGTTCATTTCCATGAAATCCTCCTCCGTACAAAGATGCAGGGCTGGGGTCAAAGGCAACAAGCAGTACGGCTCCCTTGAACATTGAGCAAATTCAAACTCTAGCATCATGCCAGGCGTAATTAAGAATGATACAGCACATCATCTTTGTCAACACTATTCAGCCCATGTAAACCGTAGCGAGAAATGTACTTGTCAGAGAAAAATGCGCCTTTGATTTCTGTTACACTTTCCTCGTAATTGCTGTCATCACTGACAGGTTATTATTACAGTTGAATAGAGTCTCGGTAATTACTTTTGCACAGATTCTAACAGCTTTTAGATTGAAGGATATTCTGACAGTTTGAATACTCTTGACAACAATTACCTTTTTCCTGGTTAACACTGATTCAGGAAGATTAAAAATTAAATCTGTTCAGAGGAAACACTTATGTGTGTCACTAGTAAGTGGGTTGATACATACAAAAAATGTGTAAATTGCAGAATGATGGAGAATACATTTTAAAGTTCTTTTTGCCCTTTAGTCTCTTAGAAAATTAGCATTAGGGGAGAGGTGGACCATGCTGGTTAGATTAATAGTAAATGATGTGAAATGATTTAAAGCAGCCCTCTACCCAATTGCTACCAGGAACTACTGTGTGGTTCTGATGAGAAAAATCTGTGCCTAAGAAGCACAAAAGAATGTCCATTTTTGTAGTCATGTCTGCATTTACTTCTATACGGGCATGGGGAAGTGACTGGGGAACTCAAGCAATTGGAGGCCTGATGCGCATTGTATATCTGGGTATGTTTCCAAGAGTGGAAGTCTATTCCCAGTAGAATTATGGTCTACAACAGTGGGGCAGAGTCTGCACACACAGAGGGAAAAGAGAATTGAGGTAATTAACCAAATAAATTGGACCCAAACCATTTGAGCTTGAAAAAAATCAGTTAATTGAAGCAAGGGGATTAAATTCATTCCTCACTTGAGTGCTGTGGGCATCAGTTTAGAGTTGTCCAAGGGATTTTTTAAGTGATTGAAATGCTTTTTTGCATATTTAATAGTAGATGATAACCATGACTAAGAGAGGCCATTTGTAAACTAGGATGGGGGGGGGAAATGAATGCCATATATGAGACTCTAAATGAATTGAACAAAAACTGAGGTTCTTTAATGCTAAAACTAAGCTTACTATGCTTATAATATGTGTCAATAATGGAATGCTAAAACTGACATGCTGAACTTTGGAAATGAATATCACCCTAGTGTAAGTATAAATTAGGGAAAAAACCCCAACTCAGTGGAAATATAAGGGAGCTTTATTTTCCATTTTGGGGAGCCACTTGTAGTGGATTTTTAATTTTTTAGACTTCATTTTCCAATAGAAAAAAATAGTGCAATAAAGACTAAACTTACATGCTATCAACATAGATTTGATGGAGAATGCTCCGTTTGGTACATTAGGGAATTTTCTGTTGCACGAGCTGTGGTTGATTTCCATTTAATTTTATTACGTAGTAGGTAGGATGGGAAAAATACTCAAGTTAAAAGAGTACAGTAGAATTTTATGTCTGCTTTCAAAGACATGGAATAAAACAAAAGTATTTTTAATGCACTTCTTATGTACTACATACTGGAGTTACCAATAGAAAAGAATGACAGCCTCTGTCCAGAAAAAGCTTCCATTTTGTTAAGTAGAATGTACCACATACACGCAAAATTACATTAAAGTATTCTATACTTTATAATTATGTATGTATGTACACATTCGTACTTTGTTTTTGAATCTTTCAGTTATAGCCAACTCTCTGTGATGCCATTTGGGGTTTTCTTGACAGAGATTCTAGAAGTTTGTTATTTCCTTCTTAAACTCATTTTGCAGATGAGGAAACTGAGGCAAACAGGGTGAAGTGGCTTGCCCAGGGTCACACAGCTAGAAATTTGAGGCGAGATTTGAACTCATGATTTATTTACACTTGTATTGATTGGAAAAATCTCTAATGTTCACCCATTTAAAATAATCTACCATTTGGTTTCAGATATATTTATATCAAACTAAAACAGCTTATGCCTGCAAAGTATAGGCACTACCAAATGTACTTCTCTAAGTTGTTTTCTATATCTATTGATAAAAATCATAATTTGGAGTTTTTGTTTTTAATGTGATTAATTATATTGTTTCTCTGAATCATCCATCTGTTTCTGAACTTATCTAGCTTGGCCATAGTAAATAATTTTTGGATATTTTGTTACAGTTTTTTTGGTTAGAATTTTACTTTCAAATGTTCATTATTATCAATTCAAGATGATTAAGAATATGTTTGACTCACAAAAAAATTGATGTTTTCTTTCTTAATTTGAAAACAGTTTTCATAGCATAGATATCATGTGACCTTTATTATTGATAGTCATCATCTGCAAATCTGTTAATAGCTTTAATATTTTTCATTTGTTAATTCTAGCTTAATGTCATTTTTTTGGAGATCAGCTTAAGCTCTCCATTTCATGTTTTGTGAACTTTGTTTATAGATCATTGTCCCATTACGTTAAAATTTTTAGTGTACTGGAATAGAATTATAGTGGGCTGCATTAATTCTTTATCAAATTTTAATCTCTACTTGAGATTTCTTCCTTGTTCATTTTTCATTCTGTTAGACTGATTTTGTTCTCTGTGCTTTTTGATCAGCTTAGATGATGATTTTGGCAGCTGACTCCTTTGCAGTCTGTTTTTGCCCAGATGTACGATTACTGGTTCAAAGGATGTGTGTTTCTAGTCACCTTTCTTGCCTTGATTGTTTTATAGCTTCACCAGCATCGCTGTCTAGTGGTGGTCTTCCACCAGAGGAATTAGTCCAATCATTTTTCTTTTTGGCTGATTTCTGTGATTATGAGCTCAACCTCAGTATTAGTTTGACTTGGATTTCTTTTGCCATTATTGATTTAGAGTCTGTGTTTATGTGGCGATTTATAATTTTAAATATTTTTGAAAACTATTGATATCATTTGATGACCTATTTTGGGAAAATGGCTCTTGGTATTAGAAAAACTACAGTGTTTTTATTCCAACTTTGTCTTCATTGATTTTACTGAGGCAAAAGCTTTTTAATTGGCTGTAGTTGAAATTGTCTATTCTCTCTTTTATGAGCTCCTCCCTCCCTTATTTAATTAAGATTGCTCCCCCTAGCCACAATTGCAATAGGTAGCCAATATCTTCTTTCAGATTTTTTTTTAAATCCCCAGTGGTTTGACCTTTTCATTCAAGTCCCTTGTCCATTTTGAGATTATTTAGGTTTCAGGAAGAAATGTCAAAAATATGACCTATAGTCCACAGCACTACTGAAGGTTGCCCAAAGTAGATTCAATGTAATTGGGAAATATTTAACAAAATCAATATACAAATAAGCAGATAATGTTAAAATGTGATTTTATAAATATGTGGCTCCTAGGACAGCTAGGTGGTACAATGAATAGAACACTGGATGTGGAATCAGGAATACCCTTCATTAGTTCAAATCTGGCCTCAGATACTTAGTAGATGTGTGGCCTCAGGCAAGTCACTTTACCCTGTTTACCTAAGTTTCCTTACCTGCAAAATGAGCAGGAGAAGGAAATGACAAACACTTCCAGTAATTTTGCCAAGAAAATCTTAATCTGGGGTCATGAAGAGTCAGAAATTTCTGAAAAATATGACTCCCAGGTATCCTTATATATGGTTGCGTGGCCCCCATTTTTATATGTTTGGCAGCACTGATCAAGGGTGTAAGCTGTTGGTGTGAAACAAGTTTTGCCAAACTGTTTTCTAGTTTTCTTGGCAGTTCATGTAACAAAAAAAAATGAATCCCTTTCTACAGTAATTTATGTTCTGGGGTTTTTCACACTGATTATTTTCATTTTTTAATATGTTCCTTGCTTATCTGCTCTGTTCCAAAGATGAACTTTTCTGTTCTATAATCAGTATCAGATAGTACTGATGACTCTAGGTTTATATGATATCTGGTAATGTACCTTTCTTTGACACTTTGCTCTATTATTTCTCTTGATAAATTAGACCTTTTTTTCTTCCACATGCATTTTATTATTATTTTGTCTAGTTTTATAAAGTGTTTCTTTGACAATTGGATAACTGTTGTTGTTGTTGCTATTCAATTGTGTCCGATTGTGCCACTTCATTTGGGCTTTTCCTGACAAAGACACTAGAATAGTTAGCTATCTCTGGGGTTGTAAGCACTGGGACTCAGGGGACATGTTTAGGTCCTGGCTTTTCTCCACCTCTCTGTGGTTTTACACTGTATCCTGTTTGCCATTCAAAGTCAGTGCCTTTCCTCCACCTTTCTCTTCACATCTCTGTGTTCTGGATGGGTCACTCACTTTATGCATCTAATGTCACAGGACTGTCCTTGGGGAAATCATCAAGCCCCCGGGGACTCTGACTCTTTTGTCATTTTTAGAGAATAGTAATGTTCCATTACAGTTTTTTCCCCCAACCATTCTTCAGTTGATGGGCGCTTCCTTAGTTTTTAATTCTGGGTCTCAATGAAAAGTACTGTAACAAATGTTTGCCACCAGCTGGTCTTCATGATTTGGACTCTGCAGGAGAAGCTCTTCATCATGTCATCATGTAGATGGTTTCAGCTTTTTTGAAAGCGCAGGTCTGACCATGCCACCCTTCCCTCTTCACCCTGCTCCCCTGTAAATCTTATGTTAACTGTTGTTTAATGATTTCAATTATGTCTGACTCTTGGTGACCCCATTTGGGGTTTTCTTGGCAAAGATACTATAATGGTTTGCTTTTTTGTTCTCTAGCTCATTTTATGGATGAGGAAACTGAGGCAAACAGGGTTAAATGACTTGCCCAGAGTTATACAGGTACTAAGTGTTTGAGGCAGGATTTGAACTCCAAAAAATGAGTCTTCTTGACTTCTTGCTCAGTGCTCTATCCACTGTAGCGCTATCTGTCTGTTCCCAGTAAATTCTTGGCAAAGATCAGATATAATCTCCTCTCAAGCTGTTAAAGCCCTTCGAAATCTTGTTCTGACTTATTTGCCTAATTTTGTCATATCACTTTCCTTTGCCCCCTCTGCGGATCAGTTAGATTTGTCTTATCCTCACACAGACACTGCACTCCCATCTTTCATCTCCATGGCTTTGAAGAGACTGTCCTTCATGCCTGGAATGTACTCCCTTCCTTGCCTTTGCTTTTAAAATGCCTTATGTGCTTCAAAACTCAGCTCAAATAGTATCTTCTATGTGAAGCTTTTCCTTACTTTCTCAGCCAGCTGTTCTCCCCTCCTTGACCAAGTTATTTTCCTCACATGCATTTATATATTGTCTCTCACAAGAGAATGTAACGTCCTTATGAGTTGGACTTGCTTCACTCTTTATACTTGTGCCTGTAGCATGTAGTACCGTGCCTAGTCAATGTTGTTATTGTTTAGTTGTGCCCGACTTCTTGTCAATCAATGGACCATAGCATGTCAATACTATCACTGGAGTTTTCTTCGCAAAGATTCTAGAGTGGTTTGCTATTTCCTTTTCTAATGAATTAAGGCAAGCATAGGTTAAGTGCTTGCTCATGGTCACATGGCTAGTCACTGATTTCTATTGTCATTTTGATTTGATTTTACCCATTTCTCTTCCAATTATTATTCCAACTTTACATAAAATTGTATCCTTAGTTCATTTTTTTCTAATTTGCATATATACATTTTTTACATTTAATATTTCCAGAAATATTGATTACAACTCTGGTTTTTTGGGGGAATAATCTTATATAATAGATTTCTGGCTCTTCATTTTGATAATTTCTGTGTATTTTTTTAACAAGACATGATGCTTATATCCTTAAATTCTTGAGTTTTGTTTTCTTATCCATTCTGACATTCTTTTTCATCTTATTGGGGAGTTTAATCTGTTAACATTTAAAGCTATGATTGTTTGGCATGTGATTTCCCCTATTTAATTGTTGTAATTCTCTCTCCTCTCTTAAGGAGAGGTGCCTCCCCTCATATTGCCTTGTTTTCCTGAGTTAGATCCTAGTCTTTTCCCACAGGCTCCCTCTGTACTATTTTCCACTCCATCTCAAGTTTTATGAGTTGATGTTTATTCCATTGCCTCTTTGGTTTTTTAAAAAATTTATTTTCCATGATGAATCTTTTCTAGAATTCACAATATGATATAGTGGGGAAAGTCCTGAACTTTCATTCTGAATTTGAATCCTGACTCTGTGCTTTATTCTTGGGAAAGTCACTCAACTCCTCTGGACCTCAGTTTCAATAAAAGGGGTTGGCTTAGATGAGCCCTGAAATTCCTTCCAACTCTGTCTATGACACCTGTCCTCCTCACTCAACTAATCCTCCTAAGTTGAGGATGACTGAAATTTGTTACATTTCTGTTACTTCCTAATATTACTCTCCCCACCATCCCGAATAATACAATCCTCTTATACAAAGGAACATAGTGAAACCAAACCAAATTGACACATTAATCACTGTTGTTTCTATTTCCTCTCCTTTTTAAGGGGACCATCATCCTTTTAGTTACTCACATTCAAAATCTGAGTGATCTTGGACTCTATACTTCCTACCTGTCCCCCTCCCTTCCCCATATGCATTCATTTGACAAGTCTTGCAAATTCTCTACCTTTACAGCATATTTCATATATCTTTCCTTCTCTCTCTTGCCAGTCACCACTCCAGCTGAGGCCCTTATTACCTCTCACTTAGACCACCAACCAGCCAATTACCCACCTGAGGGCCAAATCTGATCCATCCCAATTGCTTTTCTATGGCCTGGGAGCTAAGAATGGATTTTACATTTTTAAACATACAAAACTTGATTTTAAAATGTGAAAAACATTCTTACCCCATGGGTGTACAAAAACAGACAGCTGTTGGGATTTGGCCCACCCTGGAGTTTGCCGACCCCTGACCTAGACTATTCCATTAGCCTCCTAATTAGTCTCTCTAAAATCTCTTTCCCTTTCAGTCTGTCCTCAAGACAGTTGCCAGATTGCTATTTCTAAAGGACAGATCTAATCATGTCACTCCTGTTCTCAGGAAGCTCTAGTGGCTCCCAGTTGCTTAGCATTTCAAGTCTTTTAGAAGCTCCTTCTCACCAATCTTTGCAGGAATCATTGTGCATTACTTTTTTTTCACGGAATCTCTGTTTTAGCTAAACTGGCCTGTTTGTTCTTTCCCATAACCAGCATCCCATCTCCTACTTCTGTGCCCCTGAGCATGTCCTTTCCCATCCCTAAAATGCGTTTCTTTCTTAACATTACCTGTAGGAATCCTCAGTGTACTTCGAGGCTCATGTCAAGTATTGCCTCCTACCTTCAAGCCCTTACTGAATTCCTCTCCTCCCCTCTCCCCAGTCCCAATTACTTTGTATTTACTTGGTGAATGTTTTGTATTTACTTAGTTATATACATATTTTTTTCCCCAAGAGGATATTAGGTCCTTGAAGCAAAGATATTTTTTTTCTTTGTATTCTCACTGCCTGGCACAATGCCTGGTACACAGGACACACTTAATACGTACTTGGTGAATGAATTAATGAGGCCTAATTGACAACATATGACTCATTCTGCTCCTGTAGACACCCACCTCTTTACTGAGGGGAGGAAGGCATGTTTTACCATTAGCCCTGTGTAGTCATTCTTTTTTTGTTGTTTTGTGTCATTTTGTGTTGCCTTCCTTGTTTTTCCTTCTCTATCAGTCTGCTGGCTGGTGTTTTGTTTTGGTTAGAGCTTAACTTAAGCTCTTTGCCTTCTTGCTGACCTGGTCTTTCTCTTCTGAGCAGGTAGAATAACTTGAGGCATAAGTACTGTTTGCTTCCCACTTCAGACATTGCCTCCATAGCAGTTCTCTTTCTCAAACCACCAGAGATAGGGAATTTCAGAGAGTTTCTTGCAGTGAGAGACAGAGGCCTCACCAGGGGGATAACAAAAGCTAGATTTGGCTTTCTACTCCCTCTTATACCATTCCATTTCCTGAAGAAGATCAGTTTTGTGCCCAAAGGTCTCCTCTCTCCACACAGCTATTTCCCTTTCCCATTTGTGGGACTATCTTAGTGGGATGTGATCATGCCATTAAAGAGTGAGTGTTTGGGGGCTTGGCCTAGAGTATTGCCAACAGGGGAAACCATCATAGCCATAGCTCAAAACTGAGGTAGAGCGGAAGTGGGGCCATGTTTTCTTCACTTGGCCCTCCACTGTTTGGTTTCAATAAGCATTCCCAGAGACTTGGCATTGATTGTGTAGAGCTTATCCCTAGCTTTGCTTCTTGCTACAATTGTCCTTACCTTTTCCTTTTGGGTTTGAGATGATGGGCTTGGGAGTTACTCTGAATCCCAGCCTATACCTTCTCCCATTAGGTGTTTTGCCTGGCACTCTTTCCACTCTTCTGTAGTGTTTGAGGACAGTCATATTAAGTAAAAGGAATTCCTCTGAAATTGGATGACTGAAATTTCAGAAATATGACTCTACACAGGATAAACATGAGAACAGTCTTTTACCAGGACAGCAATTTTTTTTCTTAAAAATCACAAAACCTTGAATATGACAAACCTTTTGTTCACTGGGTGGTATAAATAGAGACTCTGCCCCCTTAGAATTCCCCAAGACCTTAGCCAATTCTAGCTCTCAATTCTGAGATTTCTCATAGGTACAAATGAAATTAGTAGAGAAACTAACATTTCATAGCTGTCATTGAAACAGCTATGTATTTAAGGCCCTATTTGAAATGTAAGATTTGGGGCAAATGGATGACCATCATATTATTTTCTACTTTTCCAGGATGATTCTGTTATCATCAAAGGCTAATAAGACTGGTAGAATTTGCTTTCTAAATTATTTTGTGATATGTTTTCAAACAGCAATATGTTAATTGAGACTTTTGCATATGAGGCTTGTTAGATGGACAGGTTTGTTTTGTTAACTGGAAAAGAACATTAACTGAAATTATAGCTTGGAAATCTGCTTTGAATGAATCTTGGTTCTGACACTTGCTCTCACTAGTTAATGAGCTCAAGCAAGTCACTTTGCATCTCTTGGCCTCACTTCTCCTACGAGTAAGTACAATGCAATGGGGACGAGACTATCCACGTGACTTTGCAATCAATATCAAATATTTGTAAAGTACTGTAGAAACACAAGTTGGTGTTGAATGGGAAGTAAGCCTCTTTACAAATCACTTTTAGTCCTTTTCTGCCTTTCGATTGTGGAGTTGTTAAACCTGACTTTCTCAGCCGAACATGGCCAGAAGTAGGAAAATGTGCGCCAGCTCCCTTATTTAAGGTGCAGATCCTCTGCTAAAATGACTTTTCTTCTTCTTGCCAGACCTTTCTGAGAGGTCAAATATCGTGAACCAACACTGACTTCCAGCCTGGGACTTTGCAATGTCTTGCTAAAGCACTCTTGGTGGCAATTAATTGGATGGGAGTGGATTTTCACCTCCCTCTGGCTGGTCCAAGTTTCCTCAGACCTCCCAAATATCGAAATGCAGTGACTCTTGTACCTGAGCATACCAGCTTTTCCCCAGCAGGTCCCAAACATACCCACAAAGCAGGGCTCTGTTTCTAACCTCTCTCCAAATCTTCCCAGCCTAGAGAACAAGAACACAGCAATCATTTTAACATCCCTGTTGAAAAAGAAATTGAATTGCCCCCTCCTTTTCCCTCTCTGGCTTTTCAAGCTACTTATTATGGTTTGCTGGCCTGCCTTGGTAATAAAGTAACAACACTAATTTCTGTTCATTAGAATTATGCACTTCCTTATTGTTACGTGTTTGGGCGAGTTCCTTTCTCATGGCATTATAGGGCCTTGACAAAAACAAAATTTAGTCCCTTTGACAGAGTTGAAAGGAAGCAATCTCTTATATGACAAATCCAACATTATCATATGTAAACCTCATTTGCTATGGAATGTCTCCCTGTTTCCAGCTCATTAATTGAATAAAGTCCATTTTCCCATTCTAGTCAGCAGTACTGTTCTCCAACTAATGGAATGGTGCCTTGAGAAAAAAAACCCACACAAAAAGAGGGAGATGGAATGTGACAAAATAATCCCCCAAAGGAATGGGGGGAAAGTATCTACTGGGAGAAAGTCTCAAGAATGAAATGGCCCTTTGGGAAACAGACATTTTTAGGTGCTTATTTGAGTAGTTTTAGAAAGTTCTTTGAGATTAACAGAGAGGCAATCCAGAGACTGTTGGCTTTTAATTAGGTTGCTTCCCAAATCTCACCAATGAGACATATGGCCAATATAGGTTACTCTCTCTGTAGCTGGTCTTTATGAGAGGAAATTGAAGAACTTGGGCTTTATTTTTCATTTTCTTGCAAACTCACAACATACCTGCCATTGTTAAAGTTACAGCGTGAGCTAACTGCACGAAGCTGTGGCTACATGATCTGTAACCACAACCACAGACTTATCAGAGCCGAAAGGCCATCTGGTCCACCCTATTGCAGGATGGAGGATGAAACTGAGACTCCAAAGAAGGAAGGGACTTGGTCGAAGTCACTCAGAGAGTTAGTGATAGAGCTGGGACTGTACCATGTTGCTGCCACTCACTGTATTCCAGTATTTCAGTACCATTTCTTCCCCAACTGAGCCAGTCTATACTGTAGCAGGCTGACCCCAGTGATTCACAGGAGAAAAACTCAAACCTATAATGTCCTCTACAGAATGATACTTAGAGATTGAATTAATGTCACTTGACTTTCCTTAAGCATTTTTCTTTGCCACAAGGGAATTTTCAAGAGCGATGTGAGGATGAGGGTAGTGTTATTAGCTTCTGCAGATAATAAAACTGCACTTTAGAAATAGATATATTTGTCCTGAAATAATAATTGAGGTATGAGTGAAAGGTGTCACTTTTGGGTTCTTGCTTATGATTTCTTTGGAAATCTCCTCTACCAATAATGATTTTCAAGAATTGACTGGAGCATTAAAAACCAGTTTGTCCAGGTTCACATAATCAATTTATGCTCGATTTTAATGCTGGTCATCCTAAGTTGCAACAAGCTGCCTCAAAACTTGAAGAAAACTGGAGTTTTCTTGGCAAAGATTCTGGAGAGCTTTGACATTTCCTTCTCCAGCTTTTATGACAAATGAGGAAACTGAGGCAAAAAGGGTAAAGTGACTTGCCCAGGGACACACAGCTAGGAAGTATCTGAGGTGACATTTGAATTTGATGATAAGTCTTCCCCACTGTAGGCCCAGAACTCTGTCTCCTCTGCCACCTGGTGGCCCCATCAGCGTGTGTGTAGATATACACTCACCTACCATCCACAAACATTTCTGAAGTGTCTTCTTTTTCTAGGTATGAGGGAAGATACAAAACTGAGGTAAAATTTGGTTCTTGACTTCACAAAGCTCATGGTATAGTAGGTGATCATATTGGATCATTCATTCAGTCTGTCTATCTCAATAGCACCTTTTTCAAGTAAATGTTTGATCTATGTAAATTGACCAAAAGGAAAATGAAATAAAGCCACCCCAAGAATATGACATCTCAGCTGGGGAGACAAAATTTGATGATATTGGACTCTGAGTCCAGAAATCAGGTTCAGGGTCTTTGTTTTACTGCTAAATAGATAGTGGATGTGGGTACACTCTCCTATGCCTGATTTAGCTGATTGTGCAAAAAGACAAAGGGGCTTTAACCAGTAGATCATGTCCTCAAATTTGTGAGCAGAAGATCAATGTTAGCTTCTACAGGCAGTCACATGATTGTGGCTAGGCTAATCTGTATGTTGTTTACATGGAAGTGTTCTATGGAAGCTCTATCTTCTGGCTTAGAATTGATTGGTTTAGTGAGAAGTTGTGGCAAATCACTGCATAAACTGTCACAGGTAGCTCTTCTTTCGTGGGTATTGACCAAGAAACATTGGGGTGGATACCGTACTGATTTGGCAGGATAAAAATCTTCATCATGGAATATTCTTTTTTAGAATGGTTCCAAATGTTCCTATTTTATCCCAGGCACCATTCTCTGCTGTCTGTGAAAGACAGTCTCATAGCTCCCTTTGTGATAGTGAATCTGAATTTCTCTGTTAAGAAATTTGTGGAAAGAAGCATCATTTGGGCCTTTGTTTTAGTGAACCTTATTGAGGATTTGATCACCCTGAAGAAAATGATAAAAATAGACTATAAAGCCATAATCATAAAAGCTATTCACTATCAGTTTAAAAAATAGGAAAAAAATATTTCTGTGCAAGAGATTAAAGAAGAATCAGGAAGAGCCAAACTTAATCCAAACTTGAATTAGACCAAGGAATCTACATTACTTCGAACAACTCCCTCTAGGCAGGAATCACTGAGAATGCAGTTAGGAAAAAATTAGGTTTGTGGCATATAGTGTAACATGTTGCCCTAATAAATTAAAGATGAGTATATAAGTTCATGGAGGCAGGTAGGTGGCTCAGTGGGTAGAACTCTGGACCTGGAGTCAAGGAAACCTGAATTTAAATCTGGCCTCAGACACTTGTTAGCTGTGCAACTCTGGGCAAGTCATATAACCTTTGTTTCCTATAATCCATGGGAGAAGGACATGACAAGCCACTTTAGTATCTTTGCCATGAAAACTTCATGGACATAATTGGCATTGTGTGGGCCAGAGGTTACAAAGACTCAGACAGAACCAAACAACCGAACACCACCACCACTCAATCTTGATGTTAAAGATCGCATTACTAAAAAAATAAATAGATGATAAGTAGGTCATGTACTTTTGAAAGCTATGGAGAAGGGATGAATTCTTTATCCCAGACATGGGATAGAGGTCATTACAAAAGATAAGATACATTTTGATTACATGAAATAGAAACAAATAGTTCTCAAAAGAAGAATTGGCAGCTACTGATAATATAAAGGAATGTTCTAAGTCACTAAAAAAGAGAAACCTAATTCAAAACAACTCTGGCATTTCACCTCATACGTAGCAGATTGGCAAAGTGACCAAAGATGACCAAAGTTAGGTTGAAGAGATGACTGGAAATGTCCCCTTGAAATCTGAGCTTTTATGATTTGAAGAATATTATAAAAAGTGGACAAACAATTTATTATTCTACTTTTTTAAAAAAAGAAATATATCCTTTGGTTTCATTTGTTGAATCTGGGGATGGACTGTTTCTTGAATCTTTTTAGGGATAGAAATGGAGAATAATATTCTCTCCATATGTAAGCATTGTTGGATATTTGTCAACAAAGGAAAAACACATATCCGCTGATATAAGCTACATTAGCACAACCAAAATGATTGTCTTTAAATAGCTTAGCTATTTGTTATATCTTTTTTTAAGACCTAAAGCCTCACTCTGATTTTGATATTTTCAGAATGTGAAAGATGCATGATTAAAAAGATGTAGGGGAACTTAGAAGTTATTTCAAAGGGATTCCTTTATCCCTTGGCCCTACTACCACCCAGTTCATACCATTTCTTAATCTTGGGTCCACTCATGCTTTTTCTCCTCCTGCTCTCAAGCTGAAGTGAGGCCTTCATGTGGACTGAGCCCTTTTACTGAATAGTAATGGATTTATTCTTTATTTACTGGCTTGCTATCTTGTTTTCCTCACCAGTTCTTCCAAGCCTTCTCCTTTCTCCTTAAACCTCCAGGGCTTTTTCAGATTCTCTCTTTTTTTGCCAAGGATCTTAACTCTTACTTGACTACAAAAATCAAGGCTCTCGAGTCTGAGCTTCCTCAAACCTCCTGTTCTACAACTCAAACATTTATCCATCTTCCTTCTGCCTTCCCTCCAGTTTTTTTTATTAAAGCTTTTTATTTGTATAACATATATATGGGTAGTTCCCCAACATTGATCTTTACAAAGCTTTCCATTACAAATTTTACCCCCAGTCCCCTCCCCTCCCCTAGATGGCAGGAAGTCCACTACATGTTAATAATGTTGAATTACTTGACAAGTTATGCAAGAAAAATCCTATCTACAAGAAAAAAAAAGAATCAGAGAAAGGCAACACAATGCAAGCAAATGTCAATAGAGATCATGAAAATGTTACGTTGTGGTCCATATTTCATTTCCCTCTCTCTGGGTGTATATGGTTTTCTTCAGTGAACAATTGGAACTGGTTTGAGACGATTCTTTGTTGCAGAGAGCCATGTCCATCAGAATTGATCATCATGTAATACTGTTGTTGCTGTATATGATGATCTCCTGGTTCTGCTCGTTTCACTCAGCATCAGTTCATGCAAGTCCCTCCAGGCCTCTCTGAAATCCTCCTGCTGGTCGTTTCTTACAGAGCAATAATATTCCATAAAATTCATATACCATAATTTATTCAGCCACTCTCCAGTTGATGGGCATCCCTTCAGTTTCCAGTTTCTAGCCACTACAAAAAGGGCTGCCACAAACATTCTTGCACAGGTGGGTCCCTTTCCCTCCTCTAAGATCTCTTTGGGATATAGGCCAAGTAGAAACACTGCTGGGTCAAAGGGTATGCACAGTTTGACAGCTTTTTGAGCATAGCTCCAAATTGCTCTCCAGAATGGTTGGATCCGTTCACAGTTCCACCAACAATGTATCAGTGTCCCAGTTTTCCCACATCCCCTCCAACATTCATCGTTATCTTTTCCTGTCATTTTAGCCAATCTGACAGGTGTGTAGTGGTACCTCAGAGTTGTCTTAATTTGCATTTCTCTGATCAATAGTGATTTGGAGCAGCTTTTCATATGACTAGAGATGGTTTTAATTTCATCATCTGAAAATTGTCTGTTCATATCCCTTGACCACTTATCTATTGAAGAGTGGCTTGATTTCTTATATATATGAGACAATTCTCTATATATTTTAGAAATGAGGCCTTTATCAGAACCCTTAAATGTAAAGATGATTTCCCAATTTGATGCTTCCCTCCTAATCTTGTCTGCATTTGTTTTGTTTGTACAGAAACTTTTTAACTTAATATAATCAAAATTATCCATCTGGTGTTCAATTAGGAGTTCCAGGTCTTCTTTGGACATAAATTTATTCCATCTCCACAGGTCTGAGAGATAAACTATATTACGTTCCTCTAACTTGCTTACAAAGTCCCTCTTTATATCTAGATCATGAACCCATTTAGATCTTATCTTGGTATGTGGTGTTAGGTATGGGTCTTCTCTCCAGTTTTTAAAGAAGAAATGACTATCTCCCTTTCTGGGCTAAACTAGTCCACTTCTGCCCCAATCCTGTTCCTTTCCATTTTTTTCACTGAGTGTGTTCATCACTCACCTTCTCTCTCTCATCTTTGGTCTCTCCCAAACATCTGACTTCCCTGCTGCCCAAAAATAATGCTCTGTTTTATATTATATAATTCTTATCTATGGACACAGAGAGAGAAGAAACCTAGTATTTGGGCCTTCTCATCTCAGCGTCACCTCAATTCTAGGCATGAAGTTCATAAATAGCTTTTGGAGGGCTTGGGTTACCAGCGTCAATTTGTGAAGACATGTCGTCTCCCCAACTATAGCATTGAATGATGATGGTGTTGATGGTGATACTTTTGCATTGGGTTCTTTGGTTTACAAAGTGCCCATCCTCTGAGACAGCTGGCCCAGAGGCTGGCAGGTGAAACCCAACTCCCTAAAAGGGAGGTCTCCGCCACATTGGCCTGTGGAAGTCATAGGGAGTGTTATATGAAACTGACCTTCAGGTCAAAGCCTTAATACAAAAAGCTTTCTGTTCTGGTGTTCATGATAGCCTTCCCAGCATTCATGTGAAACCCCCTTTTTCCATCTCCAACAAAAGCATTGTAAACTCTGAATGAGGTGTTTGAAGTACAGGCTTCCAATGGACCAGGACATTCCCATTGCCACAGCCTGAGCCCTTGGTATGGCCAGCTGGCCATGTGCTTTTGTGAGCAAAAAGTCCTTCAATAAGAATGAACAAAAAAGGGTGCAATCAAGCCAGGAAGCCTCTCACTCACTGCCCTAGTGTCACTGGAGAGAGAACTGGGCCGCTGCTTTATAAACAGGCTGATGAAATGGGAATCCCCAGGTTCTGAGATCCACATTCTCTTAAGGAGGGCCTGTATTGTTCCCTTTTCAAAAGGGGTTGTTTTCTAGCTAATGGTGAATGGTCAGATTAGGTTAGCATTTAAAGGGGCTTTGGAGGTGTTTGCCATTCCTTTGTTTTCTCAAGAGCTTGAATGTGAAATGTAACCTTTCTCTCTAATGAAAGCTTCATGAATGCAATTATCATCTCTATGCAGATGATTCTCAGATCTATTTATCCAGCCCTAACCTCTCTCCTGACCTCCATTCTCACATCTCAAAACTGGACGTCTAGTAGACATCTTAAACTCATCACATCTAAAAAACTGAACTCATTATCTTTCCCTTCCCTCCCCGAGCCCTCCTCTGTTTCAAACTTCTCTGTTATTGTTGAAGGTCTCAGCAGCCACCCAGGCTTCTAGCCTAGGTGTCATCTTTTCTTCCCTCTCTCACCCCACCACATCTAGTTAGTTGCCAAATCCCATCAGTTACATTCATTACGTTTCTCATGTGTATTCCTTCCTCCCTCCTGCCGTCCCCCCCCTCCCCCCTCCAGGCCATGTTGCCTTATGCCTGGCCTATTGTGATAGTCTCATGATGGCTCACCCTGTTCCAGTCTACCTTCCACTCACCTGTCAGACGGATCTTCCCAAAGCACAGGTTTAATCACATCATCCTCTTAAGTAAACTGTGCTGGCTCCCAGTCACCTCTAGGATCCAAGATAAAATCCTCCCTTTGGATTTGAAAGCTCTTGTCACCTTCTCCTTAGCCTGATAATCTTTTTACACTTTGCTCCTGCTCCACTCTAGAACTCTGCTCCAGTGATACCTTGAGGTTCTTGTAGCAAAACTCCTTGACTCCCTGAGATTTCATTGGCCAACTTTTTTCCCCTACCCCCAGTGAATGCCTCCATTTCTCTCTCTCCTCATCTGCAGCTAAAGTCTCACTTTCTGCAAGAAATTCTCCTTCCTCTTGAGTTTTTGGGCCTCTCTTGGAGATGACCTCCAAATTCATTCTGTGTATAGCTTGTTTGTGCCTCACTGTTTGCACACGGTCTCCCCATTAGTCCATGACATCCTTCCTGGCAGGGATTGTCTTTTGTTGTTTTTTGTATCACTGGATCTTAGCACAATGCTTATCGCATAGCAGGTGCTTAATAAATGCTCAGGAATCTGACTCATGGATATAAATACTTTGTTTTAGGACTTTTCTGAAGAGCTAACTTGAGGCAGAGTGACATAGAAGACTGCATTTATCTTGGGGATCCCCTATGTTTCAAGGTCTCTTTCTCACCTATCTTTCCCACCCCTACTGTACTGCACTTCCCAGGGCCTTCCATTGATTTCCCATTGTCCATGGCCCTTCATTATAGTCCTTAATCCAGATCTGATCTCCAAACAATCCTTAGAACGCTGGTTATTTTCCATGATTGAAACTCAGCTATTCCCGGACCCCTACCCACAAGGTTGATCCCTTGCTACCTAATCTGAGAAATGACTTTGCATTAATGGTCTAATGAGTTTCAGGAGAAAGGTATATTCTTCAAACTGTAGACTAATGAGATTGGTCTCCTTTCCTGGTGAAATTCCAGATGTTGGGGAATGCCTAGAACAGAACAGTGAGCATTTCAGCTAGGTGGGTTCATCAAGGACAAGTCTTGCCCAAGTTACTGAGTTTCTTTTCTTTTTCAAAATTGCACTGTCAACAAAAATAATCCAAACTACAGATATAAAACCTTGTA
Organism: Myrmecobius fasciatus; assembly: GCA_023553655.1. Classification (NCBI taxonomy): domain Eukaryota; kingdom Metazoa; phylum Chordata; class Mammalia; order Dasyuromorphia; family Myrmecobiidae; genus Myrmecobius; species Myrmecobius fasciatus. The sequence continues at coordinate 520,055 of JAJPUD010000192.1, read as the reverse complement.
TAAACCTTTTAGAATTAAAAAAAGTTCTGAGGTATTAAATGCCAAGAGATTAGTGTAAGATTTTTCTATGGAGATACATCTATGAACATAAATAGGCTGGAGTATATTAGTAAAGAAATCTTTATTAAGTACCCGCTATGTGCCAGACACTGTATTAAACACTGTATTAAAAGGATTCCCAGATAGGCAAGGCAGTCCTATTCTCAAGGAATCCACAGTCTATTGGGAGCTGATCTAGCAGAAGAGCTAAGATTTGTCATGTCCAACTCTTCACAACCCCATTTGTACAGAGGTACTGGAGTAGTTGGCCATTTTTTTTCTCCGATTTATTTTACAGATGAGGAAAAGGAGGCAAACAGGATAAAGTGACTTGTTCAGCATCACAGAGCTGATAAGAGGCTGAGGTCAAGTTTCAACACAGCTTCTCCTGACTCAGGGCCCAGTGCTCTATCTTCTATGTTGCCTTCACTTATAATCAAAAGCCAAAATTTCATCTCTTAGAGCATCATCTGCTTTCCACTGAATGCTCCCTCAGTCTCACTTGGGCTATTCATTAACCCTTTGTTGGTATTTTTGTGGTTCACTTTTACAAAGTAAGAGTCCTGGTCTCTAGTTGGAAGGGCCCTGCTTTGGAAGTTGAGCCTTGGGTTCCATTTCTGTATCTGGTATTTACTAGTTTTGTGAGTTTACACAAAAATCACAGCCCCTTCAGATAGTACAGGCTGTTCCTACTTCTGCTTCCCTTTAAGGGGTATTGTGAAGAAAGCACTCTAAACTGTTAAGAGTTGGGCAGGGTACCTCAATTTGAAATCCCAATCTCTTTTACAAGCTGTGTAACTAATCCATTGTCTTAATCTCTTCAAGTTCAGGTCCCTCACGTGGGGGGGGGGTGGGAGTTTGTATTAGATGCCTAAGATTTCCTTCGGGGCTGTAAATCTGATTTTTTTTTTAGGGAAGATTTTATTCCCCAACCCCTTAGTCCATAGGGAAACAGAAAGACATTTTGGGGCTGATACTAAATGTCAAAAGAGGTAATTAATACAAAGATGCTAGTTATTTTGTTCTTCTAAAAGCAGGGGTTCTCTTAGCCTTTTTTTATCTCATGGACTTTTCTAAGCAATCTTGAAAGTCTATAGAACTTTCCAAAATATTTTAAATGCATAAAGTGAAATACATGGAATGGCAAAAAAACTGATTCTATTGAAATATTTATCAGGATTCTTAAAAAAATTCATGTATCTCAACTATTTGAGTCAACTTTAAAGAGATAATTTCAAGAAAAAGGTAGCTCCCATGCCTTTAAAAGTCAAATATATTTGCTGCTGTCCAAAATCACTCGAAAATAGACATTGCAAAATAAGAGAAGCAGAGTAGTCTTTTCCACCTCTGAAGGTAGTTTCCTGTGTTGAAGATTGAGAAGGTTAAGTTAGATAGTGGCTTCTCCAGTCACCATCCCTTTTCACCCAGGAGATTTTTATGTACCTCCAGCTATATAGGTATGTAAAATAAGTATACAAATCAAACATTTACTGATAATAAATCATAAATAAATTTATTTTAAAACAATTCTTTGGTATACATATAATTTTGCTATTTATTAAAGACAAAAGCAAATTGTATACTGATGTGATGGATGTGCTTCTTTATTTTTATATAAAGAATTAAATCTAAGCTGAACTTATGGCAAACTATTTTATTCCCCTTACTGATCTTGGCCATTTCTCTGGTTTAGATGATGGATGTATAACCCTAAACTCATTCATGTTGCTGGTAAAATGTAACCTCTGCCCTGCTGATACTGGCTACGTATTTTTATATTGAAGGCATTTTGGAGACAACTCTGAGGTTGTCTACACACTCTACACATTGCAGATTGGCTAAGATGACAGGAAAAGAAAATGATAAATGTTGGAGGGATATAGGAAAACTGGGACCTAATACATTGTTGGTGGAGTTGTGAACTGATCCAGCCATTCTGGAGAGCAATTTGGAACATGCCCAAAGGGCTATCAAACTGTGCATACCCTTTGATCCAGTAGTGTCTCTATTGGGCCTGTATCCCAAAAAGGTCATAAAAGAGGGAAAGGGTTTCACATGTGCAAAAATGTTGATAGCACCTCTTTTTGTGGTGACAGAATATTGGAAATTGAGTGGATCCCCATCAATTGGGGAGTGAGTAAACAAAATGTGCTATGTGAATGTAATGGAATACTATTGTTTTATAAGAAACGATGAGCAAGCTGATTTCAGAAAGGCCTGGAGAGACTTATGTGAACTGATGCTGAGTGAAGTGAGCAGAACCAGAACATTGTAAAAGTAACAGCAAGATTATGTGATCAACTATGAGAGACTTAGCTCTTCTCAGCAATACAGTGATCCAAGACAATTCCTATAGACTTGGGATAGAAAATGCCATCTGCATTGAAAAGAGAGAACTATGGAAACTGAATACAGATCTTCACTTTTGTTTTTTGTTTATGCTTTTTCATGGTTTTCACCTTTTGTTTTGATTTTTTCTTTCACTAAGTCACTAATATGGAAATATGTTTAAAATGATTGTATATGTATAATCTACATCAGACTGCTTGCTGGGGGGAGGGAAGAAAGGGAAGGCAAAAATATTAGAACTCAAAATTGTACAGAAGTGAAGGTTGCAAACTATCTTTGCATTCAATTGAAAAAAATAAAATACTCTTAAATGAAAAAGAAAAGCAGGGGTGGGGAAGGGAGGAACATGAGGAAAGCATAAGCCAATCTCATCTTTGAAGACACTGTTGATGATTTCTCATTCTTTAGTTCTGACACATTCTTCAGATCCCTCGCTAATGATTCTTTCCTTCTGTCCAAGTCAAATGAATGGAGACCATTCAGGGTCTCCTCATCCCAGTTAACTTTGTTAAGCAAATTTAAAAGAAAATACCTTAAACCTCTATATTTTAGAATCTGTTCCTAAGAACAGTTGATCCTGGTAAGACATTTCCCCTCACTGTTTTTTTTTAAAGGAGATGTTAGAACCAAATCATTCAACACAATAAGGACATATCTGCTACCAGAAAAGCAAGAGGAATTTTATAAAGGCAAAGATCTCAGCTTTAATGAGACGATACATAATTCGGACAGCTCCCCACTTAACTACTCTGCTGTACCTCTCTTTATTGTACTGATATACAGATAGTAATGAAATGCTATAAATATGATCAAAGTACATGGGAAGAAATGTCATCCAAGGGGATGGAATGATAACTGAAGAAAAGGGACTAGCTGGTCATGTGGAAGAGAAGGATCCCTAGTGGACAGTCCTGCATGTGTTCCACTGATATCCTCTCAATGGTAAAAAAAAAAAAAAACAGAGTAAGGCCCCAAGCTTGTTGAGTTCCCTCCTCCAGCACACTTGTAGGAGGTCATAAGTTACAGCTACAGAGGATGGATGGGTACAAATGGGCTGTGAGATGAATCCTGGGAGGGAAGATCTCCATCTCTAAGATCACAGGCTCATTAAAATATTGGGGATAGGGGAGGTGAGAGGCTTTTGAGCATTAACAAGCTGGAGGCAAATTGATATACAAATGCTACTAGCAAGGAAAATGCTTTTGCTCTCTTTCTCCTTCACAATTTGTCTCAAATTTTGCTGCCTCTTGTGAATGTTCATTCCTTCTCTGTGTATGTATATCTCTTCCTTTCTCCATGGCAGTGTCTCTTACTTTGAGTGATGTGTTTTTAATGTCCCTTCCCCCTTCTCTTCCTCCTCCTCCTCTCCTCCTTCTCATATTTATTTTCTCTGTTTTACACTTGGTGCCTGCTTCCCACTTGTTCTTAAAAAGGCGTCCTCACTCTCTTTCTTTGTCTTTGTCTCTCTGTCACTTTCTCTATGTCTCTTTTTCTATTGCAGAGTTGTAGCCAATGTGGACATGTTCCCATTTTTCTTGGTGTCAGTCATCTCATGTAGTTTCCCTGTCCCCCCAAATTTCCTTGTTTGATTCCTATTTATTACATTTCTAGCATAATGATAACCTGTGATATCAATATAACATAATTTATTCATTCATTTTTCAATTGCTGGACACAGATTGTTTCCTTTTGTTAAATTTTATAAACAAGTCATCTCTCACCATGAACTAGCCTGAAAGTCCAAGTGCATAATGGGGGACTGACCAAGAAACTCAGTCATTATGAGTTTGTGTAGAATACTTAGTTGATGCAGTCTTCATGTTGACTCTGGAGAATGTATGGACTTTATGTAACTGGTTACAGTCTTTTAACTGCAGTAACCTTCTAGGTGGCATAGTGGCTAGAGTGCCCAATATAGAATCAAAGAGGCTTGATTTCCAGTTCAGCCTCACTGAGCTACCCTTAACAAGTCTGCCTCAGTTTCTCCATCTTAAAAATAGAGATAATAATAGCATCTACCTTCCGGAGTTGTAAGAATAAAATTATATTCTTAAAGTTATATACAAATTCTAATGCTAATAATAATAATAATGATAATAATAATTATTATTATCATTATTATTATTACAGGGAAGAAGAATGTCATTGAATGGCTGTCTACCCTGAAATGCATGTATTTTCTTTTCTTTTTTCTTTTTTTCCCCTTTTTTTAATTAAAGCTTTTTATTTTCAAAACATATTCATGAATATTTTTTCAACATTGACTCTTGCAAAATTTTGTGTTCCAATTTCTCCCCTTTCCCCCACCCCCTCCCCTAGATGGCAAGTAATCCAATGTATATTAAACATGGTAAAATATATGTTAAATCCATTATATGCATACATATTTATACAATTATCTTTCTGCACAAGAAAAATCAAATCAAAAAGAAAAAAAATGAGAAAATACAAGCAAACAACAAAAAGAGTGAAAATGCTATGTTGTGATCCACACTCAGTTACCACAGTCCTCTCTGTGTGGCTCTCTTCATCACAAGATCATTGGAATGGGCCTCAATCATCTCACTGTTGAAAAGAGCTACATCCATCAGAATTGATCATTGTATTATCTTATTGTTGCTGTGTACAGTGATCTCCTGCTTCTGCTCATTTCACTTAGCATCAGTTCATGCAAGTCTCTTCAAGGCCTCTCTGAAATTATTCTGCTGGTCGTGTCTTACAGAACAATAATATTCCATAACATTCATATACCATAACTTATTCAGCCATTCTCCAGCTGATGGGCATCCACTCAGTTTCCAGTGTCTTGCCACTACACTTTTGAACATATGGATCTTTTGGCCTCCTTTAAGATCTCTTTGGGATACAAGTCCAGTAAAAACACTGCTGGATCAAAGGGTATGCACAGTTTGATAGCCATAATTCCAAATTGCTCTCCAGAATGGTTGGATCGGTTCACAACTCCATCAACAATGTATCCATGTCCCAGTTTTCCCACATCCCCTCCAACATTCATCATCATCTTTTCCTGTCATCTTAGCCAGTCTGAGAGGTGTGACGTGGTACCTCAGAATTGTCTTAATTTGCATTTCTCAGATCAATAGTGATTTAGAGCACCTTTTCATATGACTAGAAATAGTTTCAATGTCTTTATCTACAAAAGGCCTGTTCACATCCTTTGACCATTTATCATTTGGAGAATGGCTTGAATTCTTATAAATTTGAGTCAATTCTCTTTATATTTTAGAAATGACACCTTTATTGGAATCTTTGAATGTAAAAATGTTTTCCCAGTTTATTGCTTCCTTTTTAATCTTGTCTGCATTAATTTTGTTTGTACAAAACTTTTTAACTTAATATCATCGAATGTATCTATTTTGTGTTCACTAATGAACTCCAGTTCTTCATTGGTCACAAATTCTTTCCTTCTTCACAGATCTGAGAGGTAGACTATCCTTTGTTATTCTTATTTGTTTATATCACTACATCTAAATCATGAACCCGTTTCAACTTTATCTTGGTATATGGTGTTAGGGGTGGGTCAATGCCTAGTTTCTGCCATACTACTTTCTAATTTTTTTTTTTTTTTTGCTTTTTGCTGAGACACTTGAGGTTGTGACTTCCCTGGGTCACACAGCTAGGAAATGTTAAGTGTCTGAGAACACATTTGAACTCAGGTCCTCCTGACTTCAGGGCTGGTGCTCTGTCCACTGCGCCACCTAGCTGCCCCCTAATTTCTAATTTTCCCAGCAGTTTTTGTCAAATAGTGAGTTCTTATCCTAAAAGCTGGAGTCTTTGGGTTTGTCAAACACTAGATTACAATAGTCATTGACTATTTTCTCTTGTGAACCTAATCTGTTCTACTGATGGACTACTATGTTTCTTAGCCAGTACTAAATGGTTTGATGACCGCTACTTTGTAATATAGTTTTTAGATCTGGCACAGTTAGACCACTTTTTTCATTAATTCTCTTGAAATTCTTGACCTTTTGCTCTTCCAGATGAATCTTGTTATTTTTTCTAGTTGTGCAAAATAATTTCTTGCGAGTTTGATTGGTATGGCACTGAATAGGTAGATTAATTTAGGTAGTATTGTCATTTTTATTATATTTGCTCGGCCTACCCATGAGCACTTGATATTTTTCTAGTTGATTAGGATCTGAATTTGTGTGGAAAGTGTTTTGTAGTTGTGTTCCTATAGTTTCTGACTTGGCGTTGGTGGGTAGACTCCCAAATATTTTATATTATTGGCACTTATTTTAAATGGAAGTTCTCTTTTTTATCTCTTGCTGTTGGACTTTGTTGGTAATATATAAAATACTGATGATTTAAGTGGGTTTATTTTGTATTCTGCAAGTTTGCTAATGTTGTGAATTGTTTCCATTAGGTTTTTAGTTGATTCTTTAGGGTTCTCTAAGTATACCATCATATCATCTGTAAAGAGTGATAATTTGGTTTCCTCATTACCTACTTTAATTCTTTTAATCTCCTTTTCTTCTCTTATTGCCAAAGCTAATGTTTCTAATACAGTGTTGAATAGTAATGGTGATAGTGGGCAACCTTGTTTCACTCCTGATCTTATTGGGAATAGTTCTAGTTTGTCTCCATTACATATGATGTTTGCTGATGGTTTTAACTAGATGCTACTGATCGAAATGGGAGTATTTTCATTTTTTTAAATAAAGCTTTTTTATTTTCAAATAATATGCACGGATAATTTGAAAACACTGACCCTTGCATAGCCTTGTGTTTCACATTTTTTCCTCCTTGCCCTCACCCCTTCACCTAGATGGCAAGCAATCCAATATATGTTAAACATATAAAAATATATATTAAATTCAGTATTTATAAACATATTTATACAATTCTCTTGCACAAGAAAAATCAGATCTAAAAAAGAAAGTAAATGAGTAAGAAAACAAAAGGCAAGCGAACAACAACAAAAAGAGTGAGAATGCTATGTTGTGATCCACATTTAGTTCCCACGGGCCTCTCTCTGGGTGTAGATGGCTCTCTTCATCACAAGATCTTTGGAATTGTCATCAATCATCTCATTGTTAGAAAGAGTCATGTACATCAGAATTGATCATCATATAATCTTGCTGTTGCCATGTACAATGATCTCCTGGTTCTGCTCATTTCACTTAGCATCAGTTCATGTGAGTCTCTCCAGGACTCTTTAAAATCATCCTGAAATGGGAGTATTTTCAAAAAGTGTTGGTTGTCCAGAGCCTATCTGATCAAAAAAATGAAAGTAATTTATAAAGATAAAGATCTCAGCTTTAATGAGATGATACATAATTTGGACAGCTCCCCGCTTAACTACTCTACTGCACCTATCTTTATTGTCTCACTTCTTTCTGCCTGGCAAGATATTAGTGAGAGGAGAGAGATGATACAGTGAGATGAAAGGCCTTGGCCCTTCTCATGATCTGTGAATGTTAATCTCTATTTTTTGCCTCAGCTTTGTTCTTTGGTTTAGGGGAAGGACATTGGAGGTTTTGAACTTTTGAATTTTGAAAGGTAAGGAAAATAAGACACCAGGGATTTCAGGAGCTGGATGCTAACCATTGGCATCTAACACCCCAGAATGGGGACTCAGACCAATCAAATTGGAGATGAGATAACCCAGCCCCTCAGAGCAGTATCCCTAGAATCCTGAGAGGAAGATAATAAGCTAGCTTAGGATGTATAAAGTGTTTTAGAAATATTAGATTGTTTTCTCCTCACAGCAACTTAGGTAAGTAGATGCTATTATTATGCCTGTTTTACAGATGAGAAAACTGAGACAAATAAGTATTATGACTTGGCCAAAGTCACTTACTATTAATTCTCTGATGTTAGTTTTGACCATGGTCTTCCTGACTTTAGATTGAGCCCTCTAACCAGTGAGCAACTAGCTTCCCTGAAGTAGTAAGGCCAAAGTGTTCCTTATATACAGGGGCTCACTGGGAAGAATATTTGACCCTTCACACTTGTTGGGACTCTGAAGAGAGTCTAGGAGTCTGATCATTAGATAATCTTGTTTGGGAGGTCTTAGAATTCTCAACTTCTCTTTCTTGATTTTAGGCCATTGTACAGTTGTTTAGAGATGATTTCATTAGCATCCCCTAGTGGAAAAATGAGAAGCTACAGCAGCCCATTCCTGTGGGGTACCTTAGGACTCAGAGCTTTTTTGCAGGCATGGAGCAAAGCCAATTTGATTTTCATCTGAGGGTGATAGTGACTTCTAGTTGATCCCAGGACCAAAGTCCCATCAAGGAGAGCTTTCTGATGAGGGAAGCACTGTAGTGACCTGGTTTCTTTCTCATATAGGAAACTGATTCCTGTCTTATAGATGAGTAGACTTCCTATTTATCTTGTATGTACAAGATAAAGGGGCATTCAAAGCCCCTTACAGTCTCCTTCCTTATCTCTTCAGACTAATTTCACATCTCCATTCTTTACATATTCTAGCCCAAAGAATCAAAGGGCAGGGACTTTCTTTTACCTCTTTTTGGATTTATAGCACTTAGCATAGTGCTACTCACATATTAAGTATTTAATAAAGGTCTATTGACTCATTGTTTCTTGACTAACTGACCATCATTACTAACATTCCACTTCCATGTTAACATTTAATATCAATTAGCTTTTCCAAAGAGAGCTGTATTTTGAAAGTATAGCAAGGATAAGAATGACAGATATTCCCTCCCAACTCCTTAGGGACACACACTCTCCAGAGAACCCCAGTCTCTGGGGTGATGAGGCTCCAACTTTGTCCATAGTATCAGTTCCACCTGTAGTAATCTTCTGATCATCCTTCCTGATTCTTGACTTTTGGTCTGTTATTTTTCATGAGATGAGCTTCCTGATGCTAATTGAAGATAATCGTAGCTAAGTCTAGAGAGCTTAAAGAACTGGGCATCTTATAGTGAGGTAGGTGTTCTGCATCTTAGTCACTTTTCAGCAACCATTTTCTGGCCTTAGCATCTTGTTCTGTAAAAAGAAGGTATTGGGGTAATTGATCTCTGAGTGCCCCCTCAGTCTTTGAGCCTATGAGTAAATCTCTGTATCTCTGGCCTCTTTAGACCATGGGGAAACTACAAGTCTCTTACCAGTCAGTCAAGGGAGCGGTGCACAGGCACTACAATGGGCGGCTATTGGAGCTATGACTGACCAGTCATTAATGGTCCTTTCTCCTTTTCATGAACGATGTTATTCAACAAACTGGGGCCCATGCCAGGTGTTCGAGATACACACATGAGAATGAAATGGTCTCTTCTTCAAGCAGTTTCCAATCTCTTTGGATGGAGATCAAGGGTTGGGAGCAATATTTCCATAGAGAAATGAATAACAATGTCTTTGGTGTTATGTACTAAGAATTGAGGGGACTCTTCAGCCAAGCCTTGAAGGAAGCTACAGATTCTAACAGGCAACAGGTGAAGGGAGAGAGCATTTCCAGCATGTGGACCAACCTATTCAAAGACAGAAGTGGTAGGTGGCTTTTTGAAGTCCAAAAAACAGAAACTTCATTCTTTGGGCTAGAATGGTGATGGGAAATTAGTCTGAAGAAATAGGGAATGAGACTTGTAAGGGGCACTGAATGAAACAGTAGGGAGCCCCTGGAGACTTTGAGTAACATGGTCAGATGTGTGCTTTAGGTCTATCTGTATTGCAGTTGTGTGGAAGATGGATTGTGGAAAGGGTAATGGAGGTAAGGGAACCAAGTAGGAGGCCTTTGCAGTAGTAGTTCAGTGACAGATGAAGTGGTGGCTTTCTGAGTTGAGAAAAAGGCATGAATAGGAGAAACTGCTCTGGGCTAGAGTCGACAAGCCTTGTAAGAAAGACAAAAGTAATCTTGGCATCAGAAGAATTCCTCTGAAACTCAAAGGATGTCATTTATTTTCCCTTCAATTGGAAGTACAAAAGTAGTGTAATTCATCTTCACCCACTAGGTGAGGTATTAAAGATCAAATTTTGTCATCTTTCTCCACTGCCAAATCCTCAGTCATATCTTCAGTGTGTGGATTGATTTAAAAACCCTGAAGGAAATGCTGTTTCTGGAGGGGGAGGGAGAAGATTAGAGAAATTTTGAATGTATGAATAAAAAAAAGAATTAAATACTGAACAGATGCATGTACCATGCCTTGGGGAAATGAGGAACTTAGAGGTAGAAATTATTCACTATTTTCTCTCTCTCTCGCTCTCTTTTTTTTGCTGAGGCAATTGGGGTTAAGTGACTTGCCCAGGGTCACACAGCTAGAGAATATTAAGTATCTGAGACCAGATTTGAACTCAGGTCCTCCTGACTTCAGGGCTGGTGCTCTATCCACTGCACCACCTAGCTGCCCCTCACTATTTTCTCTTAATCATGTTTGTACTTCTCCACAAGATGAAATGTGTCCTGTAAGATGTATGTGTCTAAAATGGAATTGTGCCCCCTAAACACATTCTTAGATATTCAGATTTGAGTTAATACTTTTGAATAAATATCTTGAACTAAGGTTAGTCATCTTCATCTGCACCTTCGGGGAAATATTGATCAATTATGTAGAGATAGTAAAGAAAATGGGGTGAAGGAGTAGGGGGGTTAGGCAATCCTTTCTGGTCTTTGCTTGGAGAATGCAAGCTTGGGGTAAGACATTCAACTGTCATCCACTGACGGGCATGGGGTGGGCATGTGGCAGAGGGTCAGATTTCAGCTTGATATCCCCCAAAAACTTCTTAACAATTAGAGCTGCCCCAAAGAGTAATGAGCCACTTCAGGAGGTTTGAACTAGCTGGCACATTTCAAGTGGAGACTTGAGGTTTGTCTTCTGTGCCTGAAGCTTCTTCCCTCTTTTTGGCCCTATCAAACATTTTATTAAGACATTTTTCATAAGAAATGCTATTCAGCCACACAATCTTCACACTGTATTGGAGAAACTGTATCTGAATCTTAGTGTAAAGCTTGGCCCATTTTATTCCTGTTAAATTTTATTTTATTCAATTCAGCCCTGTGCTTAATCCTGCTAAAATCAGTTGGGCACCACAGACCTGTCATACAGCATGTTACCTCTTCATCTAGCATGATTTTATCTGCACATTTGTGAAGCATGCACTTGTCTGCTCTCTCTTCATTCAAGTCACTGACACTGAGTTAGAGACAGATCTTTGTGGGCATTCCAGTGACAGATCTAGGACCAGGATGACACTGACTTGTTCATGACTAATTTCTCTTTGGGTCCAGTCCTTTAACTCCGTCTGATTCCATCTGACTTTCCAGTTGTATCTGATTTCACTCACTTTTAGATACTCTGTGGCCCATCCTAATGGGCCCACATACTTGTTCCTCCTCCTGCATAGCTGCCCATCCCCCTCTTTCACTCCTTTGTACAAGCTTTCTTCCAGTCCTCACTTCCCCTTCTTCAAATCTTGAGCCTCTTATACAATTAAGCTCAGATACTACCTTTTACATGAGACCTTTTTGTTTTCCCCTGCCTGATATTGTTTCTCCACCATTATCTTGTATTTATAAACATTCATCTATATTTAAATATATTTGTATGTTTATTATACAAACAATTATTTATTTTATAAATATTTAAATGCACTTAAATATATTCACATATACTTGTCTTACAGGTACACTCATGATGTCAGGAACTGTTTTGTTTCTGTCTTTGTCTCCTCAGTGATAGCTACGTAGAAGGTACATAGTACAAGCTGAGTAACTCATAATCTTTGCTTCTATCTTACCATTTTTCCTGCATCATGCTCATACGGAAAACATGAGATTCTTTGTTGTCTGACAGTTTGGTGTATGGTCTCAGCTTCCCTTTCCACTGGAAACATATTTTGAGGAAAAATCTTAAATCTTACCAGACTTCTACTACATCACTTCATCAATGGAAGGACCTTCTTAGATTCTTCAAAGTCTATTTTGACTAATGGAGGGCTGGTATTTAAATATTCTCTAGTGCTGCATGTATGAATTGTGGATGGCTAGAAATGTTACATTTTTGTCAGATAGGAGAAAAAAGCAAGGCTGTTTCTTCAGACATTTTTGGTTGCATTTGCCAGCATTCCTAGAAAACTGGACATTTCAAACACTGAGACAAGTAGCATGGCAGCTGCATTCATTCCAGATGATTGTTTTCCAAAATATTACATCTGCACCTTTTGCTATCAGTACTCACACTCTACATATCCATATTCCCCAAACATTTTTTGTTATGCTTGTGCTAGAATCAAATGAGAGACTGTGCCATAGTAGGCAAAGTGTATACTGAAATCTGAATGTGTACCTTAGCCCTACCAGTGACTTAATGTGTGACCTGGGCAAGCTACTTCTCTCTCTCTCTGGGCTTCCATTAAGAGTGAATTCTTACCTGTACAAAAGTATAGTTTATTAAGTATCTTAGAATTTTAGATTGGAGTTGATTCATATTTGCATTTCCAAGTAAGGTCAATGATTTAGAGTTCACAGAGGTCTGACCCTGCTTATCATTTATGACTTATGTGACCTTGGGTGAGCTATTCACCTCTTCCAGTATAAGTTTTGTTATCTCTAAATTAAGGCGTTTAGATTGGGTGATTGCTGTTTCTTCCCAGCTCTGTAGTTTAGCCCAGTGTGTACACCTTTTTTCTTCTTGCATAGATGAAGAAACTCCAGCTCCCAAAAAGGGAGGTGATCTGTCCCACCTTACCCAGTAGTAAGTAGTGTATCTAGGATGTGAACTCTGTGCTCCTTCAGCTGCCACCAGATCCAAGCTCATTCTACTGTCTCATGTTCCTTGCTGGTGAACAGGGAGTCACTGTCCTGACTTCTGCAGCAAACTTCACTCTGTCATCATTATTATTCTGAATCTACTCCTTTCCTGAGGCAGCAATATGCCCATGTTTCTCCCATCTACTATACCCAGAAGCTGGTGCCCCTTTTTCCTCTCCTCTTGTTGTTCCAAAATGACTTGGTCTACAGTTGACACCTTCATTTACTCTCCTCTTGCTCTCTCCAAAACCCTGTGCACTCTGATTCTTGACCTTATTATTCATTTGAAACTCTCTCTCTAACATTACCAATTATCTCTTAATTGCTAAATCTAATAGACTTTTCTCAGTTTCCATCTTTCTTGACCTCCCTGTAGTCTTCAACACTATTGATCACCTTACCCTACATACTCTCTCCTCTCTAGCTTTTAGAGATGCCACTCTTTCTTTCCTGGCTGTCCAATGTGCCCAGTTGCCTTTTCTTAGTCCACTTGGCCAGTTCTCTATCTGTGGCATACCCATGAACCATTATCCTTTAAGGATCTCTGCTGGGACCTCTTCTCTTTCCCCTCTGTACTAGCTCACTTCATGATTTCAGCATTCCCATGGCTTCACTTATCTCCATGCTGAAGATTTCCATTCCAGAAATCTGGTTAGCCCCACTTTCATTCCTGAGCTTCCAAATGCCTTTTGGACATCTGAAACTGGATGTGTTGTAGGCATATCAAACTTAGCATATTCAAAGCAGAACTCAGCTTTGTCACAAATTCCTCTCCTTTCTAAAGTTCCTTTTGCTGTTGAGAGCACCATCAGCCCTTCAGATACTCATGCTTACCTCTTAGTTATTCTTGACTCCTAGCTTGAACTCGAGACACTCTACCATTGCCACATTTCATGTGATATGCCTTCAGAGTATTCCCTCTCACTTGGACTGTTGTAATGACTTTCTGTTCCAGCCTCAACTCTCTTGTCATTCCCACTCATACTTTATTCAGCTACCAAGGGATGTTCCTTTTTTAATAATTCTTTTTTTTACTGATACAATTAGGGTTAAGTGAGTTGCATAGGGTCACACAACTACTAAGTGTTAAGTGACCGAGGTCAGATTTAAACTCATGTCCTCCTGATTTCAGGGTGAATGCTATGTCCACTGCGTTCTTTAGTGGCTATGAAGGGATTTTTCTCTGTCACCTCCAGCCCTCTCCCCAAGATTTCCATTGGTTTTTTTATTACCTTCAAGATAAAATACACTCTGGTTTATCAATTAGAGCTCTTCACAACCTGAGCCCTTCCAAGTTTTCTAATTCCCTTACACTTTCCTCTGCCTCATGTTGTTATTTAATGTGTACTTTCTCTGTTCCTGTAACTTTGCACTGGCTTTCTCTGGGCCTGGAGTACATTGCCCCCTTACCTCTGCCTTTTACTTGATTGCAGTTTGTTCATGATTTGGACTCAACTGGCTCTTTCCATTAGATGTAATTCCCCAGTATCTTTGTTCTTTCTCCCTCCCCATCCAATCCCCACCTCACTTTTAATGTTTTCCCTCTGAGTGCCTTCCATCTCCTCCATATTTTCTTGTGCATCCCTAGATATTTATATATTGTCTCCATCGTTACAATGTGAATTGTGCTTAATATAAGGCCTAGTGTATTGTCAACTCACACATGTTTGAGAAACATAATGTATCAATCATGCTGTTCCTCACATGGCCCTGCTAATCCTTTCCATTTTCTTTTAAGATTTGGTTTCAATATTTATTGACCCAAATTCATTGTCTCATTGATTTTAATTTAAATAAGATAGAATTTTGATTTTTAATAAAATTTAAAGCAGAAACATAAGTGGTATAGTGGAAAAAAATCAATTAGAACACAGGTACTGGGTTCAAATTTTAGCTCCGATAATAACTGCCAATGTGACATTGGGCAAGTCACAAATTCCATGGGCCTCATTCTCCTCATCTGTAAGATTGAACAGTTACTTCATGTGGCTTTCTGAGGTCCCTTTCAGCTCTAGATCTATTTACCTATAGCTTCGAAGGTCTTTTTATTGAAATCTTCAAAAGCTTAAGAATAAGTACCATACCTAGCTGTACCAGATCTAAAACCATATTATAAAGCAGCAGCCATTCAAACCATTTGGTACTGGCTAAGAAAGTAGAGCAGTTGATCAGTGGAATAGGTTATGTTCACAGAACAAAATAGTCAACGACTATAGCAATCTAGTGTTTGACAAACCCAAAGACCCTGGCTTTTGGGATAAGAACACTATTTGACAAAAACTTCTGGGAAAATTGGAAACTAGTATGGCAGAAACTAGGCATTGACCCAGACCTACCAAGCTAAGATCTAAATGGGTTCATGATGTAGACACGAAGAGTGATATTTTAAGCAAATTAGAAGAACAAAAGATAGTCTACCTCTCAGATCTGTGGAGAAGGCGGGCATTTGTGGCCAAAGAAGAATTGGAATTCATTACTGAACACAAAATAGACAATTTTTATTATATTAAGTTAAAAAGTTTTCATACAAACTGAACTAATGCAGACAAGATTAGAAGGGAAGCAATAAATGGGAAAACATTTTTACATTCATAGGTTCTGATAAAGGTCCTCATTTCTAAAATATATAGAGAATTAACTCAGATTTATAAAAATTCAAGCCATCCTCCTATTGATAAATGCTCAAAGGATATGAACAGACAATTTTCAGATGAAAAAGTTAAAACCATTTCCAATCAAATGAAAAATTGCTCTAAATCACTACTGATCAGAGAAATACAAATTAAGACAACTCTGAGATACCACTACACACCTGTCAGATTGGCTAAAATGACAGGAAAAGATAATGACAAATGTTGGAGGGGTTGTGGGAAAACTGGGACACTGATAAGTTGGTGGAACTGTGAACGGATCCAACCACTCTGGAGAGCAATTTAGAACTATACTCAGAAAGTTATCAAACTGTGCATACCTTTTGACCCAGCAGTGTTTCTACTGGGCTTATATCCCAAAAAGGTCTTAAAGGAGGGGAAAAATGTGCAAAAATGTTTGTGGCAGCCCTTTTTGTAGTGGCAAGAAACTAGAAACTGGATGCCCATCAATTGGAGAATGGCTGAATAAATTATGGCATATGAATGTCATGGAATATTATTGTTCTGTGAGAAATGACCAGAGGATGATTTCAGAGAGGCCTGGAGAGACTTGCATGAACTGACACTAAGTGAAATGAGCAGAAGCAGGAGATCATCGTACACAGCAACAACAGAACTATACGATGATAAATTCTGATGGACGTGGCTCTCCTCAACAATGAGATGATTCAAAGCAATTCCAATTTTTCAGTGATGAAGAGAGCCATCTACACCCAGAGAGAGGACTATGGGAACTGAGTGTGGAACACAACATAGCATTCTCATTCTCTCTGTTGTTGTTTGCATTTTGTTTTTCTTTCTCAGTTTTTTTCCCTTCTCGATCCGATTTTTCTTGTGCAGCAAGATAACTATAAATATGTATACATATGTTGCATTTAACATATATTTTACCATAGTTAACACGTATTGGACTACCTGTCATCTAGGGGAGGGGATGGAGGGAAGGAGGAGATAATTTGGAACAGAAAGCTTTGCAATGGTCAATGTTGAAAAATCACCCATGCATATGTTTTGCAAATAAAAGCTTTAATATAAAAAAAAGAAAAATTACCCATGCATATGTTTGGTAAATAAAACGCTTTAAAAAAATAAAAAGAAGAACCACAACTATGCCATTCCACAAGGCAGAAACATTCTTATGCTGCAGTCTGGCTCCCCCTTCATCACCTTCTCAGCTGTAGTACAAGAGTGAAGGAGAACCAACTCAGAACTCGGTGTCCTACAAGAGACCCGCTATCTCTCAAAAGAGTGTATTGGCACAGAATTCACTCTCAAAAGTTTGTCTTTACTTGGCCTCTTTTATTTATGTCATTTCATCAGCATTCTAAGACCTTCTTATGTGATTTGTACCTGCACATCTCATGTAGTGCATGATAAATAAGTCCTAGGAATTGTTGGAATATCAGAGAGGTTAAATGA
Organism: Myrmecobius fasciatus; assembly: GCA_023553655.1. Taxonomy (NCBI): domain Eukaryota; kingdom Metazoa; phylum Chordata; class Mammalia; order Dasyuromorphia; family Myrmecobiidae; genus Myrmecobius; species Myrmecobius fasciatus. The sequence goes on along the minus strand of JAJPUD010000192.1, from coordinate 502,865 downwards.
CTGGGCCAACGTTATCCAAAGCAGGATTAAAATCCATTTCTTCCTGCTTGTAAGCCCAGTATTGTATTATAGTGCCAGGGGTTACCTCTCCCCTTCATTTTACAGAGTAAATCCAGAAAGGATGATTATTCTGGACTCAGATTACTCTATGGTTCTTCATCCCCTAAAACTTAAGTCCACAATCCCAGTTTACTAGTTGGGTTAACTTTAAAAGTTAAGCAGAATATATCATTAGGTCAAGCAAAAACATGTTAACAAAATGGTGGAGTGAGAAAAGTAGCAACAAATGGCTCTCATCAATTTGGAGTAGATTCTCCTATTAAAAAACAAACAACATGATTGGAAAGAGAGAACACACACAGTATAGGAGCAACTTGGTACAGGCTTACATCATTTCAAGCCCATGCTATTTTAACAGCCTACTGGCTGATCCCTGCCTCAAGTCTCTCCCCACTACAATCTTTGTTTCATTTAGCTAACAAAATGATCTTCCTAAAGTGCAAGTCTGACCATGTTGTTGTCTTCTTCACTCCACTTCAGGGGCTCCCTACCAGCTCCAAAACTCTTCTTTTTAGCTTTGAGGGCCTTCTATAACCTATATTATCTTTCTAGTCTTCTTATAGCTCACTCTCCTCCACATATTCTGCCTTTTAGTGGCACTGGCCTCTTGACTGTTCCTCCAACTCCCTAGGGCTTTTCCCCTACTTGGAACTCATACCTCCTTCCCTATTTTCACCTCTTGTCTTTCTTTTAGTCTTACCTGCAATCCTACCTTCTGCAAGAAGTCTTTTCTGGGGGCAGCTAGGTGGTGCAGTGGATAGAGCACCAGCCCTGAAGTGAGGAGGACCTGAGTTCAAATCTGGTCTCAGACACTTGACATTCCCTAGCTGTGTGACCCTGGGCAAGTCACTTAACCCCAATTGCCTCAGCAAAAAGCAAAAAAAAAAAAAAAGAATAAGTCTTTTCTGGTAACTTAAAATACTAGTGTCTTCCCACAGTTACTCATCTCCCATTTTTCTTGTCTAGAGCTCATTTTATACATAGATGCTTGCATTCTGTCTTGCCCTTTGGACCGAAAGCTCTTTGATCTGTTTTTTGCCTTTCTTTATGGGACTTGAATGGGACTTGCAGGGACTCTTGCAGAGTCCCTGACACACAGTAAGTGCTTAATAAATACTATCTGATTAGCCATCAGTATAAAGAGATTCACAGAAAAAACACATTGAGTATACATGTAAGGAACACACGTGACAAGAATGGCCTGTGGAGGGAGCCATGTGAGCAATGTTGATCCAGGTGTTACATGTAAAAATGGTGTCATGGTCAAGGCATGCATATATCTAGAGAAGTGAATTTGGGATAAGGGCATATCAATCGCTCGTTCTTTTATCATAAGGCCACTTTCTTTTGGTATCCTCATGTTGTTCCCTCACTATCTCGTGTCTGGGAACTACCCGGAAAGACTCTATGGTTTCTCACTTGGCTCATCATGAGTCTTCCAGATGATCCTGATTGGTGTCTTGGGCATCGAGGCTGAGGTTTATAGACACAGAGAGGTTGGGAATGGTAAAGAAGACAAGATGAAATGATATTGGGGGCTTGCCTTGCCAAGGAGAAGGGCTGCCTCTTCATGGGACACAGAGTAGAGGAATACATCTGAGTAATGTGAGAGATGAAGTGGAAGGGGAGAATAACAAGCTCTTAGAAATTGGTATCTATCTTTTCAGTCAATATGAGGCAAGCTTCTGTGCTGAAAGGATACAGGGAGGAATTGCCATGAAAGGTTTGAAGAGTATTGAAAAGGAATCTTCCTATCTCCTGGCATGACACTCTTTTCACTGTGCCAGCTGTTAGGAAAGTTTAAAAGAATTACCTTCCTTCTGTAAGGGTCTAATTGAGATTGTGTAATATTAATTTATGGTGGTGGTGGCCCCATTTTGTATCATTTGTCACCAGAGAACCAAACAATTAGGATTCAAGACCTTAAGTCTTCTCTTTTTTTCTCCCATGTGGGTGATGATGCTGGTGGTCTTTCATTCTAAAGGACCAATGACTACAGGAGGGCCTTGTCTTGACTTGCAGGTGAATAGGATTTAAGTGAGGCAGGGCTGTGCAAAGCTATCAGCCTCCTTCTGTCCTCTAGAGTCATCAGAGTCCAGTAGTAAGACATAGGTCAAGACACCTGGCAATGGCACTATGGAATAGCTTTT
>JAJPUD010000192.1:374001-492485 GCA_023553655.1 Myrmecobius fasciatus | reverse complement strand
TCTTCTATTTTCCCTTCTATTAGTTTGTCCCTTACTTTTCCTCCTTTCCCTCCCACTTCCCTCTAGCAACAGACAAGTTTCTATGTGAAATCAAATGTCTGATATACACTTTTAGAGCCCAACCTGATGAGAGTAAGATTTACACAGTGCTCATCTCCCTCCCCTCTTTCTCTCAATTATATTAGGTTTTCTTTGCCTCTTCAAGTGATTTTACCTTGTTTTTACCTCCTTTTTTTTAGATCTTATTTTACCACTTTTTCCCTCTTTTCCCCAGTATGACAACATTTTCCTCTCTAGTTCTCTTTTTCATATTATCAAAGTAATATTTAGTTAATTATACCCCCAAACTTTGAGTATCCCCCTAGTCAAAATAAAGTTCTCAAGAGTCCTTTCCTTTTTACCTTTTTATGCATCTCTTGAGTTCTGTGTTTGGGTGTTGAATTTTTTGTTCAGATCCGGTCTTTTCATTAGAAATAGGTGAAATTCAACTATATCATTGAATGACCATCTTCTTCCCTGGAGGATAATGCTCATTCTAGCTGGATAGGTTATTCTTGGCTGTAATCCAAGTTCCTTTGCCCTTTTACTATATCTGGTTCAAGGCCCTTCGATCCTTCAGTGTGGAAGCTGACAAATCCTGTGTGATTCTAATTATTGATCCTTGGTATTTGAATTGTTTCTTTCTAGCTGCTAGCAGAATCTGTTCCTTGGTGCTATAGTCCTGAAATTTAGCCACGATATTCCTTGGGGTCTTAATTTTGGGGTCTCTTTCAGGAGGTGATCGGTGAATTCTTTCAATGGTGATTTTGCCCTTTGATTCTACAATCTCAGGGCAGTTTTCTTTCAGGATTTCCTGAAAGATAGTGTTTAGATTCTTTTTTTCATCATGGCTTTCAGGAAGTCCAATAATCCTTAGATTGTCTCTCCTAGATCTATTTTCCAAGTCAGTTGTTTTTTCTAGGAGATATTTCATATTTTCTTCTAATTTTTCATTTTTTTTGTTTTTGTTTGACTGATTCTTCGAGTTTTAGTGAGTCATTCACTTGCATTTGTTCAATTCTTATTTTTAAAGTGTTGTTTTCTTCAGTTACCTTTTTAAGCTCCTTTTGTAACGGGCCAATTTGTTCATTGCACTCTTTTTCCACTTCACTAATTTTATTTTTTAATAAATTGGTGTCTTTTTCATATCTCTTTTGCAGGGCATCATATCCTTCTTGCAAGATACTGTATCCTTCTTGCACTGATTTCACTTTATTTTCCCATTTATCCTCCAGTTCTCTTTTGAGGTTTTTTATGCAATCTTCCAGAAAGGCCTTTTGAAAAGGGGACCAGTGATGGTCCTGGCTGACTTTCTCTGGATTTTTGTCTAAAGGAACCTCTGGCTCTGGGGTCGTTTCTTTGCCTTGATAAAAGCTGTCTATGGTGAGAGCTCTCTTTTGCTTCTTCATCATTTTTTTTTTAGACAGCGTGGATATCTCTTTAAGGTAGGGGAAAAAAACGGTGGCTGCAAAAAGCTTTGCCCTGGGGCACTTCGGCGAGTTGACTTAAGGTGCTGGGCCGGGCCGATGGGGGCTAGGACTAAGTCTGAATTACTCCTTAAACAAGGCAAGTCTGCCAGAACACCTGCCTCCAATCAGGGCAGAGTGTCCTGAGTGCCTCAGATAAACTCCAAGTGTTTGCAATTTGGAGTTTGGAGTTTGGAATTTCTGCCACGATGAGCTGAGCTGAGTCCCACCCTCACTTCAGGCCTGCACAGGGGTCGTCTATTTATCTCTCTGTCCGAGTCCGACTAACCTGATATGAAGTTATCCAGAGAGCTGTGCCCAAATATTTCTGAGTTCGTTGACTTGAAGATCAGTTCAGAGGCTTATTTTATTGTTGATTTGAGAGAAGATCGGAGGAGAGGCAGAAAGTCACCTTTTCACTCAGCCATCTTGGCTCCGCCTCCTAGGCAATTCCCTATATGGTGACTTTTTAAAAAAATGTTCTTCTTAAATTTATATGGCTCAAGGTTATGCCCACAAGCTGCTTATAGGCATTGGTTCAATCTGCCATGATGCTCTCATTTCCATACTGATTTCCATCAGTTTATTTGCTGAATTCTCAAGACATTTTTGGGGTTTGCATTTGTGGTATTGAAAATTTGTCATCTGGTAGCTTATAAAGGACAAGCTTCCAGAATGACATAACAGGCATGAGATTTTCTCTTTCGAGGTAGTTGATAAACATTGAGTTGTTGTAACCCATGATGTTGTGTTGTGCTGTTTCTATCACTTCACTACATCCTCATCAATCAGTATATCCTTGCTCCTTTTGGGAAAGCATTCTAATTTCTGACGAGTAACCAGATACTACATGACCATCAGAAACTCCCTGATTTCTATAAATAAATAATCTCTGTGTCTCAGCCCTGCATTGGTGCTTCTTTGTTGACATGTCATAGAAAGAGTTCATGTGGATATTATCCACAGATCAATCACCTCTTGGATTTTAGTTGCTTCTGAAGTTCATGCTGGAGAGAAACCACTTCTGGCGTCATTCAATGAATCCATGACTGTCTGCCCATTGTCTGCCTTGACTTTTGCCTTGTTATTTTTTAAATGGCTTGTTGAATAATCGCAGAAACAATCATTGGTTGCTCTTTGCAAACTTGTGCTAAGTCTTTTATGTTCCTCAACTAAAAGATTTTTTTTTTCATTGGTGTCGATTGATTTTGGGAGCTATAAGCACTGTCTTTTTTGTATGAAGTCCACAAACACATGCTTGATCTGCATTTGAAGGGGTTGCTGCTAGGAAATAGCTACTATGATCCTTTTTGTGAAGAAGGATGGAATCAGACTTCAATCTGGGAGAAAGTTGCTAAAAAATATTTTGCTAAAATTAATCTGGCATAGTGGTGCATCTGAGCCAGTAATTAGACATCTTATCTCAGCCCCCCACTTTGTGTAAGAAAGCTCAAATTCCAGTCACCTTCCTTGATGCAATCATTCTGTCATTTGTGATGGTAACAGGATTGTTCTGTCTCCTCCTCCCTGGGGAATTCTTTTTTTCTCTGATCTCTTTGCTTCTCCAACCTCTCTAATGAAGGTTTTTGATTGCTGCTGAATTGTTTTTGTTCTCTGTGAGGTCTTCATATTATATCTTTTAGCTTTTGCTGCAAATTATTGAACATCTTTCCACATGCTTGTTTGCATTGTCTTTAAGTGGGTGATATGATGTTGTTTTTATACTGGGTAATCCAGCTAGATATTTGTCATCTTCTGGTATAGTTCTGTGGGCCTTTGGTAGTTTTTTATGCAACTTTGGCCTTGGTGATATTTGACCCCTGTACCTGGTCATATACCTAGATAGCTACACCTTTTCCTCCTATGGACTGCTAAATGGCAGTAATTGTGTGCATGCACTGCTAAGTGGCTATCCCAGACTGTATGCTTTCTGTCACATATTTCTCTCTGGCTTCTCTACATCCTACCTTCTTCTTCTGAGGCATCATCCTAATCTCCCTTCAATTAGAACCTTGGACTCAGTTCCTAGGATCCTTGTTTGATGGGTGAAGTTCCTGTTACCTAAGCTAATGTCAGATCCCTGCTGTACTCTTTTTCCTTGCCCTGTTATTCTAGTCTAGGTCTTGATAATTAAAAAGTAATTTTTGTTCAGACATGGTCAGTATTTGGTATGAATACATTGAATAAAAACAAAAAATTGTCATTCTTCTTTGTTGTCATGGTCTTTATCGTTGTTTTCTTCTTTTTTGTATTCTTTTTTTTGTGCTCCATGTAGATCAGTGGTTCTCAAACATTTTAGTCTTAAGACTCTTCTATACTTGAAAATTATTAAGGATCCCCTCAAATAAGATTTTATTTATTGCCTCAGATTATGAGACGGGACAATATTGTAAAATCTTTGCTTGTTTCAATAAGATTTTTTTTGATAATAAAGAAGATGATTCCTCTTCTTTTTCTCTTTGCCCTGTGGAGGAGAGAAATATGAGCAGTTTTTAAGCTAGTGAGGGAAGAAGCCACTATGGATTTCCTTCAGCAGAGCAAGGGCTGCTCTGATATTTCTGGAGCACAAACATGGCCCTGTAACACCATCTTGGGGAAGGGGCCAATTCACTTCTTTTCAAATAGACATTAAATGTTGCTGGTGGCACCTCACTAGATCCTGAGCCACATACAAAGTGAAAAGCAGTCTGGATTCTTAGAGAGGTGACATTATTTTGAGGTCCAGTGCTGTGACCGCCTGGGCGTTCTTCAGCTGCTGCTCAGAGGCTCTTAGCTGTGAGCTTGGGCCCTAATAACACATTTAGCTTTCTTTGTCAAAATAGTATTGGTGTTGTTTTAACATTCCATTCACTTTTCAGTGACTCCCTCTTCATTTTCCCCACCCCTTATGGTGGGACTCTCTTGTTACATAGTTTAAAAAAATGACCACAGAAGCAGGAGAACACTGTACACAGTAGCACCAACATTCTACAGATGATCAACTTAGACTTTGCTGTTCTTGGCAATACAGTGATATAAAACATTTCCAAAAGACTCATGATGGAGAATTCTCTCTACATCCACAGAAAAAACTGTGGAATCCGAATGCAGATCAAGTATGATCTTTTCACTTTTTTTTCTTGTGATTTTTTTCCCCTTTTGTTCCGATTCTTCTCTCACAACATGGCGAATGTGGAAACATGTTGAATGTGATTGTATATGTATAACCCATATCAGATTGATTGCTGTTTTGGGGAGGGGGAAGGAGGACAAATTAAAAATAGAAATCAAAAGATTATCAAAGAAAATGTTGAAAATTAATAAATAAAAAAGAACTAAAAAAGAAAAACAAAAAAGGAAAACCAAATCATTTTATCAGTCGCCTCTGAACAGACTTGCCTCTTTCATTCTCTACCCATTGGCTGTTCCTTCCTTGCCAGTGGGTTCTACATAGCAAGTCCCCTGAAGTCACTATGCTACCAGCCTCTTTTTCTCTTCAGTGCTGTCAAGTTTGAATGCTTTAAGAGGCTGAGTGCTAGTGAAACAGTGTACCCTACCTAGCGGGTATGCATAAAAAGCAAGGAAGGAGATGCCATTACTATTTTTATTAAAAAATGGCAAATGATCTCTAGCAGTAATTTCTGGAAGTAAATTTATATGCCATTAGGGCTAGGGTAGGTTTTCTTTTTATTAAAAAACAATGACACTCTTAGATTGATGTAAATATTTTATGATTTGAATATTTTCATTATGGATCACCATAGTATTGGATGTTAGAAGAAATTTGGTCTTTAAAGAAGACACAGCCTCTCAGAAGTAAGTAGGAATTCTTTAATATGGGGATAACATAGTCAAGGTGTGGGTAAACTATGGTGGAGAGACAGTGTTGGCAGTGTTAGCAAAGACATTACTACTATTGGGGGTGGGGCACAGTGGTGGTGAAACAGAAGAAGTCTCCCATGGGTATATTTTTGCAATGGCTAAGAAGTGAAGGAATAGGTGGACCATGGGACAGGGGCCACACCCCTCATTTTATAATGGAGAGTAAAGCCCAGAGACTGGAAAGAACAGAAATTGCCAAGAGAAAAATTGAGAGTTGAGGTCAAGAAAAGCTTCCTAATGACTTGGAATATCCTTCTGTGTTTAAGTAGAGCCTGCTTAGGGGATGAAAGGAATAAAAAAAATTAGCAAACAGCAGGGAACAAAATACAAGGAAGCAGAGAAAAGATGGATGCTCATGAATATAATTTCTTCTACTATTATATATCCTTTCTTGAACTGACTATTGAGATCACATCACACAGGCCTCCTTTGTGTGTTAGATGAAGCAATTGTGACTATAGGGAATGACATATGACTCATCTTGCTTCAGACAGAGCAAGGAAGAAGAGAAGGGACATTGAGAAAAGACAGTGGCAAAGATTTTTGACCCTCATGCAGTGGGAGCCTACTCCTGCTTTAGCCATGTTTAGTCATGTTGTCTCAGGTCTTCTTGGTGTGGGATGAATATAAGGACCCGGAAACCACTATGATTTTGCTTGATTCATCTCCCAAGGACCTCTGAGGGGCCTGTGAAAGGCTTTACTTTGGTCTTAAACTGTAGGGTTTGCGTAAAACAGATGAGGCAGGCTGGCTTCCCTGTAGTCACAGCCTCTTACTCTCCCTACCAGGCCTCCATTTTTTATTTTCTCCTCTTCCAGCCTGTCTCTCTCCCCTTGCCTTTTTTACTTCCCATTTTATTTCTAGGTAGTTATGGCAGAGTCCTGCCAGGATTACCTCCCAGACACAACAAGGAACTGTTAATAATCTTCTCTCCTCCTAGAGTAATTGAGCCCCTGAGGTAATGAGGTTTCTGGCAGACATTACTACAGGATTATTTCTGTAATAACATTGTTTAGGTGCTTATTTAAGTACTAAGTGATTATTAGGCTACCTTTTAGCCTTGTGTAGTGTCTGGGCTCCCTGGAGCAGTGAACTTTAAAGATGGAATTTTCTGAACACAATTGTGAAAACCTTCTTTTTCGTTGGATTCTTGAGAGAAAAAACAGGTTGCCTCACTCTGGAATATTTGCTGGGGCTCACTGAAATTTGAAAGCTGGGGAATCAATAACCAATTTGGGTTAGTGCCTGCTGCAGGCATGGTGCATTTTGAGTAAACCCACATCAATAAAATTGTCCTTTTTCATTCAACACTTTGAGAGGTATCCTTTTCCTTTTGTTAACTGAAATACACTCATATTAACAATAACTGCCATGCACATATGTATGCATACATGCATAATATATAACACTATGTAAACATGTGTATACATGTGTGTCTGTGGGTATGTATGTATGTATATGTTTACGTATACAGAGTGACATGGTCATTGCAAATGATAATTGAAAACTGTGGCCACCAGGTCCCAGTGTTGAAACTTTCTTGAGACTACCTTAAAATTACAGATTCTATTTTCTTTAAATCAAACATTATGATTTATTTCCTTGATCTTGGAAAGCTATAGCTTGGAAGGTAATTTAGGGATCAATTTGACTCAACTCCATTTTTTTATACATGCAATTATGTAAAACTTTTCCATATCGATCATTTTGTACAAGAATCTGCTATAAAGACTTTTGTACAAATAAGTTCTCCCCCCACCCCTTTTTGGATGTCTTTGGGAAACAGATATAACAGTAGTGTTGCTTGGGCAAAGGGTATTCATAGTTTTTATAGCCCTTTGGGCATAGTTTCAGATTGCTCTTTAGAATGATTAGATCAGTTCATATCTCTGCCAACAATAATATCCCAATTTTCCCTCATTTCTTCCAACAGCCAACATTTTCCTTTTTTGTGATAGCAGCCACTCTAAGTGTGAGGTTGTTTTAATTTGCATTTCTCTGATCGAGTGACTTTATAACTTTTTTTCACATGACTACAAATAGCTTTGATTTCTTTGTTTGAAAACTGCCTGTTCATATCTTTGGAGAATGACTTATAGAAAACTGAGTCATATTTATTTATTTATTTATTTGCTTAGGCAATTGGGGTTAAGTGACTTGCCCAGGGTCACACAGCTAGGGAATGTTAAGTGTCTGAGATCAGATTTGAACTCAGGTCCTCCTGACTTCAGGGCTGGTGCTCTAACCACTGCGCCACCTAGCTGCCCCCCTGAGTCATATTTATTAAGATATATTTGAGAAATGAGACCTTTGTCAGAAATACTTGTTGTAAATATGCCCCTCCCGTTTTCTGCTTTCCTTATAATTTTGGTTGCTTTGTTTTTTGTGCAAAACCTTTTTAATTTTACATAATTAAGATTATCTATTTTACATTTTGTAATGCTCTCTATATCTTCTTTTTGGTCCTAAATTCTTATCTTATCACCAAATTTGACAAATAAACTATTTCATGCTGTCTTAATTTACTTATGGTATCATCTTTTATATGTAAATCATGTACCCATTATGACCTTATCTTGATATATACTATATGAGGTATCAGTCTGTACCTACTTTCTGCTATACCATTTTCCCATAAGTTTTTGTCAATGAGTTTTTGTTCCAAAAACTTGGGTCTTTGGGTATATAATATACTATAATACAGTCGTCATTTTTACTGTAATGTAATTTGCACCTAATCTGTTCCACTGATGTAACATTTTGTTTTTTAGTTAGTACTAGGTTGTTTTGATAAGTACCACTTTATAGTAGAGGTTGAGATCTGGTTAGGCTAGTTTACCTTCTTTCACAATTTTTTTTTTCATTAATTCACATGATATCCATGAGCTTTGGTTCTTCCAGATGAATTTTGCTATGTTTTTCCAGTTTTATAAAATAATTTTCTGATAGTTTGGTATGGCACTGAACAAACTGAATAATTTAGGTAAAATTGTCATTTTTATATTGACTTGGCCTACTCATGATCAATGAATATTTTCCCAATTGTTTAAGATCTGACTTTTATTTGTATGAGAAGTGTTTTATAGTTTTTCATATAGTCCCTGAGTTTTTCCTGGCAAGTAAACTCCCAAGAATTTTGTATTGTGTACAGTTCTTTTAAATGGAATTTGTCTATCTCTAGCTCCTCGGCTTTGTTGGTAGTATATAGAAATGAAGATGATTCATTAGTTTGTATCTTGCAATTTTGCTAAAGTTAATTATTTCAAGTAGTGTTTTAGTTGATTCTCTAGAATTTTCTAATTGTGACAACAGATTGTATTTATGAAAAATTGTTCGTTTGCATCTTTCTTTTCTCTATGGTATTAGAGTTTAGCTGTACTGGGTATTGTGCACCAGAGGTGAAGATCTTGTGTTTCCAATTTCTGTTGCCATTAGAATATTGGCGAATCCCAGCCTGCTTTGGCCTGTGTCCTGTGTAACCTTTTGTGGTCTTAGAAGGTCCAGAAGTCACTGGTCATTCTTTCCTCATGGCCTGCTATCTGTTCACTGCAAACTAGCTCTTTTGTTGTTGGTTAGGGGAAAAAAGTATTATTGGTATCTTTGTTTCATGTTTTTTTTATGTATCGGTCATCTTCTGATATAACTTTTCTCCCTCCCAGAAGCTTTTCTTTATAATAAGGGAAACGATTTATATATTTGTTCTTATAATAAAGGAAACCATTTATGCAATACACTTTCCCTTATAATAAGAGAAACTGAGCCAAACCATCCAGTACTGTAGCTGCACTTGATGACACCAAGCTCTTTCTCTGTGTGTGTGTGTGTGTGTGTGTGTGTGTGTGTGTGTAGACAGAGCATTTCCTCATCTGTTCCCATGACACGAGATGGGCTTGTTGTATTTCATTATTGCAGGTATTGTGTACATCTGCTTTCTTCTCTTTGTCTCAGTTCACACATCTTTCGTTTCTTAGTAACTATTTCTTAACATGTGATATTCTTTTGTTGCATTAAGGGTAAATAAACCCTTTGTTCTATGGATACCTAACCAATGGATGCTTAATTTGTTTGCAGTTTTTTTTTTTGCTACTATAAAAACTACTTCTCTGGATGATTTGGCATATAGGGGCCTCTCTGTGTGATTTCCATAGGATAGAAATTGAGGAGTGGGATGTTGGGATCAAAGGGAGTGTTAATGATCTTTATCACATAGTTGGAACAATTCTTAGTTCTACTGACCAAGTACCATTAGTAGAAGTGATCGTAATAAGGCTAAGGACAATGGGCTAATGATGCTAATACTGTGATAGCCCACATTTATACTGTGCTGGAATGCTTGCATATGAGTTTCTATGCAGGACCACAGTGGATCCTCACCAACTCCAACCTGATGAAATAAATGCTGTTATCCCCATTTTTGCAGATAAGGATACTGATTCATAAAGATGAAATGATTACTGTGCATTTAAATGTAAAATTTAAAAAAGGGAAAGAAATGTAATGCTGGTAGAAATGATAATGCTCAGCAACTTATTGTTATGTAGATTAACAGGGAGTGAGATGTCCAGAAAGACTGAGATTGCAAGCTTAAAGTATGATGGCACTCTTGACAGAAATAAGAAAAGGAATGGATTCTTTCCGGTATAAAGTTAGGAGCTGTGTTTAGGAAATATGGAGTTTGAGATTATTTATTAAGACATGTAGTGGTGAACCTAATGAATTGTTGTTGAATTAATGAAAAAAAATGAAATGACTTGCCTGTGCTCACAGAGCTGGCATGCATCTAAAGAAGGAATTGAAACCCCTGTCTCTTTTAAAGAGCTTGTCTTGTGCAGTACCCACTGAACTATACTGCCTCTCTGTTAGTGTTGCAGATTTCTCATCATCTCATCAACATGGACTATTTCCATTTTGTGTAATTTGCTAATTTAATGAGCATGAGTTAGAAGCTCAGAAAAATTTTAATTTATGCTTATTTTAACATTAGTGATTTGGACCACTTTAATTTCACGTTATTGATATTTTTTTTCTTTTGAAAATGACATATCCATATTCTTTGCCTTCTTTGGTGAAATGGTCCCATGTCTTGTGTTACTTGCCATTGACCTTTGGAGAACAGACTTTTATGAGATATGTATTATGGTATTTTCTATTTTATTTCATTCAGACACAAGTTTCTTATGTGACAGTCTAAATGTGATCTCTTTTGTCCTTTATTTGATTAAAAACTCTCTCTGGTCATAGGTTTCAAAGTTTTTTTTTCCTTTTTCCTATATTAAAAATATGTCTTTTTATATTTAGGTTCTATGTCCAATTACAGCAAGTAGGTGGTGCAGTATATAGAGCACTGGGCCTGGAGTCAGAAAAACCAGTCTAAATCTAGCTTCACATTTATTGGCTGTATGAGACTGTGAGCAAGTCACTTAATTTCTGGATGCCTCAGTTACCTCAGTGGTAAAATGAAGATAATCTCCCATGGTGGTCATTTTCTAACTGACTACAAAGCCAGTAGAATGGGTAAGTAAGGAAAGGCTGCCTAGTTAGAAAATGCTTTGTAATTGCCTAGTAAAAGTTCCTGAATTATCATGATCAGAAGTAGGCTTACCTCATAGGGTCATTGGATTGAAAGTAGCAGGGAATGTTCGCATATGTTCCATTCACAAATAGGTCCGCACAGAGCAGCCCCCCATTATATTTCTATTTCACACTTTATCAAAAAGAAATTCTCTTTAACACCTAAATAATTATTAGAGACCAAAGCATTTCATGCTGCACAATTTAGATCAATACAGAAAACAAAAAAGTTTTATCCTCTGCATGGGAGTTTCCTCATTCATGGGCAGAATTTCATTATTTCAGGGGCTAAGAAGTGCAAAGAGTCATGTGCTAAGCTGCAGAACAGGGGCAGGAGTTTCAGCAGTAAGTATCAGAGGTGACCTTGTGGCCAATTAAGGTCAGGCAGAGGAATTTGGCCAGGGTGAGAAAGGTCAATCAACTGGAAAAAATAAAGAAATTTTTTTAAAAGAACAAGAAAGGCTTTTAGCAGAGAATGCCTTGGTAGCTGGATTAAGCCCCATCCATAAGGCCTGTCAGACAAGAGAGGAGATATGAATGAGCAATGGTTTTCTAACAGCACGTTAAAAAGCTTGTAAACCCTCCTCCCTACGTGTGCAAAGTAGGACAAAGTGACAATAGTATCTCCCATTTCTTTAGCATTTCAGGGTTTACAAAATCCTTTCCTGTACAAGAACCTTGGAAGGCAGGTGGTGGTACATGTATTAGCATCCCCATTTTACAGATGAATGAACTGAGGCTCAGGGAAATGAAATGCTTTTCCTTTAGTCTTGTAGCTCACTAACACCAGGACTCGAGCTAAGTCTCAGGCTTTGAGCTTTTAGAATTGGAGAAGGTGATTGACACACCTAAGAGACAGTGGTATAAAATGAAGCAAGGGATTAAGCAGTGAGGGGACACAGTGCTGTAGTAGATGGCCAAGAAGACACGGAAATTCTTTCCTTGGGAAGGATTTCAAATGGCCTTCCCAATTCTTAAAGGCAAAAAACTTGGTCATTTTGCTAATGGATTAAACTTTAAATGAGGTGGTAGGGTCAAATGTTAACTCAATTCCATGAGCATATATTAAGTACCTACTGTGTGTCATGCTTTATGTTTATCACTAGGGATTTAAAGACAGTGACCCAACTGTCCCTATAATAAAAAAGATGGAGAAGGGCTGAAAACTTCAAACAGAAAAGTTAGCATTTTAGAATCGTTCAGAGCTGAGCCACCGGCATGATCACACCTAGGAATATCTAGTTGGCACCAACTTGTGGGGAGGCTGGATTTGAGAGGGGGTGGTGAGATTGGAGGCAAGAGGTACAATGAGAAAGATGTACAGAGTCTGGGTGAGAGCTGAGGAGGGTCTGAAAAGCAGAGTGATGTCTTGAGAAGTACAAATAAGGCAGCAAAGTTTACAAAGAGTGGAGAAGACTTGGCCACTGATTTGGTGGGGTGATAAGGGCAGGAAGAGCAAAAGGTCCAGGGGACTGTGAAGTTGGGAGCTCAGAAGACATAAAAGAACCAACAGACAGATAAGGAAGAGGACAGACATATTTTTCTATTGGAAAAATGGGAGCAATTAAATGTAGTATTCAGGTTGAGAAAAACCCAAGGGTGCAAGTGAGGGGCCTGAAATGAGTGGAGGCATTTATTTATCAAGTGCTTATGATTTGTTTGTAATGGATACTTGAATTCCATCTCCAAATATGTTAAGTTCTTTAAAAGAGAAGCTCCAATTTGGAATTTACAAAATAAAGCTGCAGTGTACCTAAGGGGAAGTACACCACAGTGGATAGAGTACTGAGTTTGAAATCAAGTCCATGCCAGTCCCATGACTTTGGGCAAATCACATGACCATGCTGAGCTTCTGTTTTTTCATCTGTAAAATAGGAGGTGATAGTACTTCTAATAGTACCTGTTTCATAGGATTATTGTAAGACTCAAAGGAGATAACATATAAGTGCTTTTTGAAATTTTAAAGCTCTGTGTGAATATTAATTTTTCTTATTGTTATGGGAGGGTGGGGCTCTAGGTCTGTGTGTAATGTGTAGTAAAGTCCTGGTGTGGAAACTCTGTCCACCAAAGCAGATGTGGAACAGCTCTGTTACTTGGGCTTAGCTCCTTTTAGCATTGGGAGTTAAGTTAAAGAGCTGGTGTGTGTGTCTGGAGAAGGCCTTGAAGCTGGGTCATTCTGCTTCCAGATTCAGCGTTCCCTCCATGATCCTGTGCTGCCTCAGATTATTTTCATGTTAAATAGAAACATTTTGAGTGGTAAAAGGAATAGACAGGTGAGTCCCAGGAATCGGTGCTACTGACCAATTACAGAAGCTATGAGAGAATTTATCCAGAAAGCATGGGGGAATTTCCCTTTAGGCTTGGAACACTCCACTCCTACTACCTTCAGCACTGTCCTGCCCTTCTCTTCTTTTCCCTTCCCTGTTCATGCTAGACTGCATCAAGAACTGTGGGTAGAATTTTGAACAATAACTAGCCTTTCTTGTAAATTATGACCATATTAAGTACCTAGCACACGGAGTATCATTTGGTCTTCAGGGTTTTACTGGAATCAGTATGTGAGCTGAGAATTGTATCTCCTGTTTGGCCATCCTACTTGGCAGGAAGCCAGATCTCACCAGTCATGACAGTGTGGCTCTATACAGGACATGGACTTTGGAGCCTGGTCTCTGAAACAGAACAGGATGGGTGACGATATAGGTGACAAGAAGGGGAAAAAGCTTAGATGGGTCATTTCAGAGGATCTGGATTCAAATTCTATTAGTATGCATCAAGTACCCTCATATCCCAGATATGTCACCTTTGTCACCTGAGTGACTTTGGATAGCTCACTTCCCATCTTAGGGTCTCAGGTTACATATAAAATGAAGAGTTTGAACTCAGTAGGCTCTAATCTCCCTTCTAATTTTAAAGTGACTTGCCGAGGATCATACAATTAGAAAGTGTAGGTCAGATTTGAACTCCACAGTCATCCTGATTCCAAGGCCAGTGCTCCAGCCATGGCAGCCCCACCTAGCTGCCCCATCTATGCTGGTGCCAAGAATCCCTGTGGCTCCAGGAACAGAATAAATTGCTTGCCATCTGCTCTGGGCATTAAACATTATTACAAAGATACTCAAAGGGACTAGGCTTTCTGTTTCTTTACTAGAAATAAACAGAACTATCCTGTGGCTGGGCCTAAGGCACACCAGCCTCTGCCACTGGTACCAGATAGCCCTAAATACCCCAGCACAGGGAAATGAGAATTCCTTCAGGAATGTCGAGGGGGCAGAAATGTTGGGGTGATTGGAAAGGCACAAAGGACAAGTTGAGATCTGCCTGCCCCACCTTACTGATCTTCCAGATTTTCATCCTTCAGATATCTGTTCTTTGTACCTAAAATACATGACATCTTTCATCCAGCTGCTGCTGTGCTTATTTCCAAATGGTAAACCCAAACTGGAATAAATAGAAAGCCCCCAAAAGGTTAAATGAGTCTTGAGAACATTCTAGAGACAATTTTTAAATTTCAGTTGTTATTTCAGGCTTTGTTAAGTAGCTACACCAGGCCAATTAGAGATAGAAATGACTTCACTTAATTCTCTCCTTTATCTCAAGGGAAAAATCACTTCAAGCACCTCTGTGCCTATCCAAATCCCACTGTGGGCATAAAATGTAGAAGAAAATCTGCTCCTTTCTTGGCAAACTTTTCAGGACTCTCTTGGCATTTTGAATTCAACTAGCCAGTGGTTTGGGGGGGTCTCTTGCTGCCTGACTGAAATATGGTTAGGAAAAAAAGATAGTGAAAGGTAATGGGTGGACCGCCCCAACTCAGAGCCCCATTGAGCATGGACAAGCTAGACTTCCTAAGTCTTCCCTAAGGCAAATGCAGTCCCAGCTCCTTGCACTGAGCTCTTCCCTGAAAATGCAGGTTTAACTCCTCTGTGGGATTTTCTAGGGTACAGGCTGATCCTTCACCTACTTGGCTTGCTTTGTGCCCTCCTGTGCTGCCAAAGCCCCAGTATCATTGAAGTGGCCTGTAATGTATACCCCACATCTGTGTCTCTTCCATCCACACCTTTCATCTGACTGGCCTTCTTGTCTCCTTAATCCACACCTGACCCCACCAAAACCCTGAATTTGCCCTGGCTTAATTTTGCCCATCCCAGTTCTTTCCCAGGTTTCCACCATCTTTTCTATGATCAAGATATTCCCCGTCCAGCCCTTTGCTTCCCTTTCTATAACTGAAAGCTGTGGAGTTAATGGAATCTTGTGACTGGGAATTTACCAATGGATGAGAAGGAGCAACAAGTGTAAGGAAAGACAAACGCGAAGCATATTGTTCCCAGAACTGGAGCCAATTAGGATTGCATTATAGCCACTGTCTTGTAGTAAGTGCCTGAGTATTTAAAAGAGGTGCACTTACTTACATCTATGTGTGCACTTTTGAAATATCCTTTCAGAGAAAGGAAAAGGAATTAATTGGAATTGCAAGCTGAAATGAAGACATGGACATTCCCCTTTTGACCAAGAGATCTCTGAGATGGGGTTGGCTGCTTTCTGAGGCAAGGTCCTTGATGTCCAGATGTCTCACTTACAGACCATATCAGGGCAAAGAGACCTCTGACCCCCACCCCATTTCTCAGATGGCTAGGAAGAGTCAACGTCTGTTGTTCATTGCAACAGAATTTGAGCTGGGATGAAGCAGAAGGGAAATCTCTGAGTAGATTCTAAAGCTTAACCTTGTAGATCAGTTTGTACTGAAACATGAAGGTTAGTGGGGAAGGAGTTGAATGAACACTTTGAAGGGTCAGTGTTCTCTAGTATTAATTTTTGAAGTCATGATCTTGTTAGGATTCTTGCTTTTTTCTGTTGTAGATTCAACCGTAATTGTTTTACCTCAAATCTATAATCCCTGTTGCAGGGAGTCCGGGATTGAGATTTAACAGGGACCGGAGACCATATTTAATCTGCTGTCATGTTTCCATTTGACTGTTATTACTTCCCCTCCAGCTTTAAATCTCTGATTTATGAGCATATAAGGAAGAGGATCCCTAAGAGAAGCATACTACATGGATGATGATTTTACTTTTCCTACTGGGGACTGATAAACAGAGGGAGGAAGATGGAGAGCCTCTTAGTGGGACCAGGGCATCAACCCATGCGGAACTGTTCTTGTTAACGATTATTGCAGGACTGTTTTGTAAACATGCTTATTCATCTCACAGTATTTCAATCAAGATTATGTGCCACTGGCTCCATAAATCACAATTCAACATAAAATGCCTGTAGTTGGCAGTATTAATATTTTCATGTGGTTGGTAAGAATCTAATAGAATGTGAATACCCTTAATAAACACTGAAAGTTTCATTTAAAAGAGAAAGGAGATGCTAATTTTGAAAATGGGGCCCAGAAAATATCCTTTGAGAGGAATCCCCTGTAATCTGAGCCCAGTCTTATGGATAAATTCACTGCAAATAGCTGGTCATCTATAACACATGGGTATCATTGACAATTCACTACCACCTCACGTAATTCATTAGCAAGAAAATTTAATTTGAATATGTCTAGGATTTTTTTTAAGAAAATGGTGTTTATGAATGGTTTCCCATCAGGGTCTTTTGAATGCGTAAATATGATTCTTCAATATGTACAAAGCAGATTTTCATCTAGTCATAATTATCAACTGGAGATTTTCAAAATGGGCATAAGGAACAAGCATATGAAATCTTATTTCATTTCCTTTATTCTTTAAGGGGAACTTGGTAAACATCTTCATAAGAGAGAACAGCTAACCTGTAAGCAATGATTTGTTCACCTGAGGCAAAGGACAAGTAGGAACAGAGGAGTGGTGGTGTAGAGAACAGTCCAACCCTGAATGTAATCTCACTAGAAGAGGGGAGGATTTGTTCCCTATAACTTCTAGTCCATACTCTTGCACAGATTGTAAGGAAAGACAGACTATTGGGAAAGAACTACAGTAGCAATGGGGCCAGAGGAGGGAAAGGGGGTGTCTGGTGAAAGTTGGAGAAAAAGTGATCTCTGGATCATAATTAGGATGAAGAGATTAGCCTGTATGTTAGCATCTTAGGACAATGTTTCAGTAGCCCCACCCTAGTTTCAACTCTAGCAAAAAGCAAGGAGACCTGAGAAGAACATCTAAGCTGAGGGAAGTTTTTGATGGAAAGAGAAAGAAGACTGGAGGAAAGAATCCCAGACTGTGGAGTATGAGGGGGCAAATAGAAAGAACTGTCCATTAAGGCAGCTTTGAAGATACTGGAAAGTAAAATGTATAGGTCATCAGATTTCTATAATATGAAGAAACCTTTGTTGGGTAGAATACAGATGAGGAAAATGAGGATATGAGAAGGAAGGAATGGGAAGTGACTCAGAGGAGTATTAGGAAAGGCTGGAGAAGCTGGGCACGTGAAAAAGGAAGACGCACCTAGAGTGACTTTAGGGTGGAATTGGACTTATTTTTATATTTAAACATATTCATTTAAGGTAAAAGCAGTAAGTAATATAACAGAAATATTCAGTATAGGCAAATGCAGAAATAATGAGTATATCCGAGTTTACATATAAACTTGGGTTTATGCATTCAGAAATCTTAGAAATCTCACATGGAGACACATGAATAAGGGAAAAACCACATGCTCCAGGTAATTCACATGTCTGTATTGAAGGTTTTGATATTGCTGGTCTATTCAGGAACATCTATGCCACATGAAAGTTCTTTTCTGCTGACTACTTTCCTGTTGCTTCTTACCATTCTCCTTCTGGGCAAATCCCCTGGAACTGATAAAGCAGTGACAAGGGCTTTAAACTCAGTTACCCTTAAAAGATGATAATTTAGAAAATGTTATGCAATCATATTGATTAGCAGATTCCTTTAAGTCAAAAAACTGCAAAGCTCATCATGCTGTCAAATGAGATAATAATAATCATAAAGCACTTAGCCCAGTGCCCAGCATATATTATGCAAGATGTAAATACTTATTCCTTTATTTTATTCATACCCTTTAGCACTGCAGGAGAAGCCAGCCAGCTCTTCACTCACTAGGATTATGTGATGTCCAATCTGCTTTCAGAAAGCCATTTGATAGCATGGAATTTAAAAAAAACAATATAGGCATTGATTTCTCATCTGGGAAATCATGCTTTTTCATCTAAAATCCACTCCCATGCATCTATTTTGTTGAGATGAGTAATTTCCTCCATGTGATTACCTCTTCCTCTCTGTTCTTTTCTGAGTGTTGCTTTGGTCAGTGAGAGGTTCATCAAACTACCCAGAATCACACAGCTAGTCTGTTGGAGGCCTGAGGACCAGGGACTTGTAGCAATATTCACCCTGCCGTGCTTTTCATTTTTGTACCTAGCATACAGAACCAATCTTGAAAGAGACTGAGCAGTAGGCCTCACGTTCTCACTCTTGTTGGCTTGGACCATGGACAGATGTAGAAAGTAAATTAGCATCACGAATCATAAGATACTCTTTTCTTGGATGGGATAAGTGCAGAAATGAGAATGAAATTCTTTGATTTTCAAGGCAAGAGGCAGAGGGGAAGATAAGTCAGTTCTGCTGATTGGGTCACACGTGGTACATGAAGTCATGGCAAAAATAAAGGCCCCAAGTTTAAATCCTAATGTTTCTATCTTATAAATATGTGATATCCCAGGTCACATTCCTCCTTATTCCAGTGTTTTTCATAGTATTAGGGACAGAACTCAGAACTTGGAGTTAGACATTTCTGAATGCCAATCTGTCCTTAGGCATTTTCTAGCTTATATGACTCTGCACAAGTCAGTGAACATTTCTGTATCTCAGTTACCTCATCTGTAAAGGGGGACTAAATAATAGCACTTAAAAAGTAATATAAATAGCAGAAAATATATAATTTTTGCAAGTAATAAATCAACATATAAATGTGTTACAGAGTATTATTACTGTTATTACAATTTCATTTGGATAATTTTCTATGATGGCAAAATGAATGGCCAGTGTAGTTTGCCCATATATAATCTGTTCCTTTCTGAGACTCAGTTTTGAAGTCTTGTTGACTAAGGAAAAGGATTGTACGTATCAAATAGAATCCTCTCTGTAACATGTTTTTCTTCCCTCAGTAGCATTTTATTTTTCCAAATACACATAAAGCTATTTTCCAATGTTCATTTTTAAAAGATTTTGTTTTCCAAATTGTTCTCCTTCCTTCCCTTATCTTCCCTGTTTTTCCCAGACAGTAAGCAATCTGATTTAGGTTAAACTTATATCATCCTTTAAACATAGTTCCATTTTTGCAGAAGGGAAAAACCATGAGAGAAAAAAACAAACCAACAGAAAGGTGAAAATACTCTGCTTTGATCCACATTCAGTCTTTATAGTTCTCTTTCTGAATATGGATTGCATTTTCCATCACAACTCTATTGTAACTGATTTGAATGACCATATTGCTGAGAAAAACCAAGTCCATCACATTAGTGATCACACAATCTTGTTGTTATTGTGTACAATGATCTCCTGGTTCTGCTCACTTCACTCATTATCACTTCATGCAAGTCTCTCCAATCCTCTCTGAAATCCTCCTGTTGGTCATTTCTCACAGAACAATAATATTCCATAACATTCATATACCATAATTTGTTCAGCCATTCTCCAATTGATGGGCATCCATTCAGTTTCCAGTTTCTGGCCGCTACAAAAAGGGCTGCCACAAACATTCTTGTACATGTGGGGCCCTTTCCTTCCTTTAAGATCTCTTTGGGATATAGGCCCAGTAGAAACACTGCTAGGTCAAAGGGTATGCACAGTTGATAGCCCTTGGGGTGTAGTGTTTAAGTGCTCTACAAAGGTTATTATTTATCTCTCTGGTCTTGTTGCTGTTGAGTCACTTTTGTCATGTCTGATTCTTTGTGATCCCATTTGGGGATTTCTTGGCAGAGGTACTGGAATGCTTTGTCATTTTCTTCTCTAGTTCATTGTACAGAAGAAGAAACTGAGGCAAATAAGGTAAAGTGACTTGCCCAGGGTCACATAGCTATTAAGTGTCTGAGGCCACATTTGAACTCAAGAAAATGAGTCTTCCTGACTCTAAGCCCAGTGCTTTATTATAACCTAGCTGCCCCATAGTGATAAATAAAGGACTGTTAAATGGTATCTGTGGGGGGGGGGATAAGGAGTAGAGGGGCAGAGACAGAGTTATATTTTTAGAATTAAAACCACTGCCAAACAATAGTCAATCAGTTATGTTGAATGGTGACTATGTTCTGAGGATAGGAATAAAGGGAAGAACTGGGTCTCTGCCCTCAAGGAATGCACAATCCACTATGTGTATGGAGTGTCCATTCAATGACTGTGGGAAGTAATTTCAGAGGAAGCCAGGAGATGGATGTAAGGAGTGAGAGCATTCCAGGTGAGGGGGATGACCAGTGACAAGGTCTAGAGTCTTATGAGTCTGCTACACATCAGCTGGTACTTGTGCTGGACATCTAATTTTTGAATGTTCATTTTGAGCACCTCTACCTCAGAAATCAGAGCTGGAGTTACTGTTTTGTTAATTTGTCTAGAGTTAAGAAAGGGGTGGAGAATATGCTGATAATGCAGGTTAAACTTATAGGTGTGTTGTGGGAACTTCCCTCCCCCTTCCCCAGAGCAGACTTAATTATTTACCAGCAAATTCTGGAAGTTCAGTGTCATTGTGAGAGGAATGTGAGTAGAGCCGTAAGGGAGAAGTAGAGACAGATTTTTCTGTGTATTTGAACCATGTGAACCTGGGCAAGTCATTTAAATACTTAGGGCCCCGGTCAACTTGAGACTTTTTTGCCCAACTGGTTACAGATCTGTGTTGGGAGAGAGTGTTTCTTCAATGGGAATGCCTCATACACTCAGCATCTACATCACACTTGACGTTGGGGACATTTACATTGTGTTGAGGCAATGTCTATACAGATTGTCCTGTACTGGGAAAACAAGGTACATTCAGGTTAATGTACACCACTTTTCCCCCTAACATTGCCTCCCCTTCAGTAGATTGTAAGCTCCTTTAGGATGGGGACTGTTTTTTGTCTCTGAATCCTCAACACAGCACAATGTGCTTGGGTCACAGCTATTGCCCAGCAGATACTTGCTGAATTGAGTACATTGGGACTGAATTGAAAATATATTCTCAGTTCACCTAAAATCTCATGATGTCAGTCCCAATTAAAGATTTTTTTGGCAAGTATTTGCCAAGTCCAACTGTAGAATGCAAATTTTGCCTTGTCTGTATGTATGATTATATGGGTATTTTTTGATTTTCTTTTTCCATCTGAAGAAAGATGATGTGGAAGAGATGATCCCTAAGGTCCTTTACAGCCTTAGAGACTACCTCAGGGATGCTTACAAAATTCACCCAGGTATTGATGCAATTACCATATAATATTTCTAGTTTTATTATTTCACAAAGGAGGAAGGACTTGTCATAATGAAGTACAGTTGAATCAAAATAAACCTACTTCTATTATGACCTTTTATGCCTTTACACTCAATTCCTCAGGTTTCCATTAGAATTTGAGGTGTTTTCCCCCTAAACATGGGTTTGTGTGTGTGTGTTTGTGTGCGTGCACGCGCAATGCTAGAAATCTGCAAAATGTAGAAATTCACATCCATCGAGGTACGTTTTTAGCAACACAGAACTGGGATGATTGACAGAACAAAGCATATGGAAACGAAGAAGAATCTAACCCACATTTAGATCTAAGAAAAAAATATTTGCCTGAAGGGAAAATATTAATTAGTTTGTCTACATGCAAGATAAAAAGTCTGGAAGACATATCCATCAAAAGGCAGTGGAATAAACAGCAAAATGGAAATTATTTGTAAATTGACAGTAAACTTGGCCAACATTGAGGGGGTAAACAAGTTATTTGGCATGCAAAGCACTCCAAAATCACAGCCTCTGTCAGGAGGCATCTGTGCATAGCTTCACTTATTTGACAGAAATTAACATTTTGCAGAAATCTTTGTTGCATGCTAAAGATTTCTTCACCCTCCTTAATTATTTTAATTGCTGCTTCAGAATATTCCATGTAAACATGCAAGAGATACTAAAATCTACACAGTCCAGTTTAATATCATCAATAAAACACCATAATTGCAGATGGGAGTTTCCCGAAATACCTGCCGAGAGGTAAACAATTTCAGTAAATAGGCTGTGTTTCTTTTTCTTGGTGGAAAATGAAGAGCTGCATGTACTCACTGGAGAACCTTCTAGCATAAAGAAAAGTACAACTGCTTTAGAAGGAAAAAACAAAAGCCTTTATTTATCCTTTGGGTCCAGACTAGTGATTTCATGGGCATGGTGAATGGCGGCTAAGGCAGTGCTCTCTTCAGATGCTGATCAGCAACTCTGTGGAAGCTTCCAGGCTGCCTGCTGCCTGGGGCTTCTGAGTCAGTCAGCCATTCACTAAGCAGGTCTGGAACATTTACTATGTGCTAGTCATTGGGCTAAGCTCTTGAGCTAAACGGGAAGGCAGGAAATGAGGGAAGATGGGAGTGAAGAAGGAAAGCAGGAAGGAAGGATGGAAAAAGAAAGACAGGCAGGCATACAAGACTGGCCCCTTCTGCCCATTTGCCCTCAAGGAGCTCACAGTGTAATGGAGGTGAACCTGTTCAAGTAACTTGCTGTGAACAAGATGAAGATGGTAGGTAATGTCAGAGAGAATTCACTAGTGTTTTCCATCTGTGAACAGTGCAGTTTGAGCTATCTTGAAGGAGGTGATAGGGAAGCCATTCAGGAAATGGGGATGAAAGGGGAGTATAGTAATCCAGGCGTGGGGGTTTTACAAGGATCAGGTTCAATGCAGCAGGAAGCCTAGTGCCATTGGATTTTAGGGCAAAGGGAAAGAGAGTATGGAGTAATTAGAGGCAGGTAAAAGCTAGATCATCAGGGGCTTGGAAAGTCAAACAAAAGATTATGCTTTTGATCCTGGAGGAGATGACTGGCAGAGGGGAAAACAGATTGGAGTGGAGTGAGATTTGAGAAAGGGGGTCTAGCCTTTGGGCTACTGCAGTAATTTAGGTGTGAGATGGTGAGGGCCTGCTCCAGGGGGGGCTGCAATGATAGAGCAGAGAAGGAGATATACAGAAGAAATGTTGTGAAGGAAGAAATGACAACAAAACCACAGATTGTGAGTTGAAAGTAAATTAGGAGTTAAGGATGATACTTAAATTAGGAACCTGAGTGACAGAGTTGAATAATAGGGAAGTTTGGGAAAGGAGAGAGTTTGGAGGGAAGGATAATGAGTTTTCTCTTAACCACTTGGAGTTTAAGATGTCAGTTAGGAAGCTGATGTTAGAGACAAGATAAGAGATGTTACAGGTGGGTCTCTGAATGTAGGAATCGTCTAAGCAGAGATGATAATGAATCCTTGGGAGTTGAGTGAATATATAAAGACGAAGAGGGTCCAGGATAGAGCCCTGGGGGACAGCTATAGTTTGGGGTGTTATCTAGATGAAGGTCCAACAAAGGAGAGAGTAAGTGGTTAAGTGATTTGTGTCTGAGGAGTGAATTGAGTTAAGTTCTTTGGAACTCCGAAACAGGCTCTCTAATCACCAGCCCTTGCTGCCTCTTGGTATTAGTCCCTAATCACATTAAAATGATTTTATCAGTTTCAGACAGAACCAGAATAAAATCTTGAAAGCATCTTTAGAGCTCATTAAGTCCAACTTCCTGACTTCTCCAAAAGGTTATTTTCTGTCAAATAAATGAATCTTTCTCTAGATGCTATTTGTAGGATTAAACTTCTACTCTTTGCTTATAGTTCTCCCCAGTGAGCGAATAAGAGTAAGTCTAATTCTTCCATGTGACAGCTCCCATTTGCCCTAATTTTCCTCAGTTGACTTGTACATGGCATGAACATGAAATTGCATAGACTTTGTTGGAAGTCTTTTCATTCTCTTGATTCCCGTTGCGCTTATCGTTCACTAAGACCCTCAGATCTTTTTTCCAAATAAACTGCTCTCTAGCCTTGCTTTCTTTATATAGTGCCAATGAATGTGACTTGGGCTATCAATCCTGTTTGAACGTTTTGGCTTTTGGTTCTGTTTTGGATTTGGAGTCTCTCATTCACTGTATCATATAACCTTCCTAATTTTGAATCATATCTGTTATTGTTCGTCCTTAATTTTTTAGAAATATCTTTTTATTTTCAAAATATATGCAAAGAGAGTTTCCAACCTTAATCCTTGCAAAACCTTGTATTCCAAAATATTTCCCTCCTTTCCTCCCACCCCCTCCCTGAGACAGCAAGTAATCCAATATGTTAAACATGTGCAATTCTTCTATACACATTTCCAGAATTATCACACTGCACAAGAAAAATTGTATCAAAAAGGAAAAAATGAGAAAACAAAAGTGAACCAACAAAAAGTGAAAATGATATGTTGTGATCCACGCTCAGTCCCTGCAGCTCTCCATTACAAGTTGATTGGAGCTGGTCTGAATCACCTCCATCTTGAAAAGACAAGTCTATCAGAACTAATCATCATAATCTTGTTGTTGCCGTGTACAAAGTTCTCTTGGTTCTGCTCACTTCATTCAGCATCAGTCCATGTAAGTCTCTCCAGGCCTCTCTGAAATCATCCTGCTGATTGTTTCTTATAAAACAATAATATTCCATAGCATTCATATACCATACATTGTTCAGTCATTCTCCAACTGATGGGCATTCCTTCAGTTTCCAGTTCCTTGCCACTACACTAATGTTTTTGCGCATGTGGGATGCTTTCCTGTTTTTGTAATGTCATTGGGATACAGACCCAGTGGAGACACTGCTATAATCCTTCATCAGTCAATCAAATGACATCATGGAGTGAAGTCTTGACTTGGGCTTGAATGAGATTTAAGTGTCACAGAGTTACACAAAGTCATCAACCTCACTCTCTTTCTGAGTCATCCAAGTCCAGTGGCAGGACACAAGTAAAGATGACTGTTGACTTCTCAGGATGCAGTGGATGACCCTGGAGTCTTTGACATCTGACTGACCCCTGAGCACTCCATAGAGCTTGCTTTGATGGTCTTTGCATCCATTGGGACAAATTTTTCACATGCCCATTCCCCTGGGGGATGTCTTTACATGCTTGGGTACACATGCCCCTAATTCATCAGTGGTTTTGAAGCCCGTTGATTACTTTCAACTTTGTTTGGCCCATTTATTGGGATGGTTTTACTGGAGTGTGGCTGTTGTGAATGCTGTAGCTTCTTGGAGTCATAGGTGAGAATTGGAGTGTAAGTAGACACCAAAGGTGGTGAAGAAGCCCTGAAAAGGGCTTGGCAAGCCCTCACACCAGAGGTGCTAGTCCTCCTTCAACACCATATACACTCTTGAGTCATATGTAGATATACTCTAATGAATCAAGAAAGAAGAGTACATGGCAACAGCACAGATGGGAAAGTTGGGATACCTGGTTGCTAATTCTGGTTTTGGTCCTAGCCTTTTCCAGTCTGTGGGACTTTGGGTGGTTTCCCTCTTGGCTTTAATTTCTTTGTCTTTGAAGTTAAGAGTTAGATTAGATGAATTTAGAACTCATTTGTGCTTCTGATGTTCTGAGAATCTGAATATCTGATCTTAAATGTCTAGTCACAAAGTTTCTTCAGTGGGAAGGCTAATGATCTTAGCTTAAAAAGCTTGTAGCTTTTTTTCAATTGATTCAGATCATCTAACTTCAGTTTGTTTTCGTTCAGTCACACATTTGCTTACTTATTTATTCACCACATTTTGTAGCTCCCTGCTGAGTGCAGAGCATCATGATAGATGCTACAGGCAATGTCTACCTCTGTGAAGTTGGGGCCCTGCCCTCATGGAGCCAGCAGTTCCTTAGTGATAAGAGTTCTTCCTGGAGTCCGACGAAGGTCTCTTGATTGCAATTTGGCAAACTTTCAGCATGATGCAGCTCAGAGCGGTTGGCTGGCTAACAGATGGCTTCCCTGACCCCCCCCCAGGCAGTTCTTTTCTGCAAGTACTTTTGGAATGCCCACTACTGTGCCCTGATGTGGCCTGTGGCCTAGTTGGTGAGATGAAAAGAGAGGCTGGACGCATTGAGAATGTGGTTCCAGAAAAGAGACCTTGTGTTTGCTGAGATCAGGGAAGGGCCTCATAGAGGAGGGAGGCAGGCAGCTGGGTGTTGAAGATGATGGGTATGTGTTCAAAAAGTGAAGATAGTTCAGGATTGACTTCATCTGAGCCCCAGGTTCAAAAAGGCTCTGGTGCAAGGGAGAAATAGTAAACGGACACGTGGTAAATGTTTCCTGTCTGTTGGGCCCCAGAACAGGGATGTGAAGAGCATCTATGGGTTTTGCATGTGTCTTTGCAGGCCTATTTGGGGCTCCTGGTAAATTGTCTGAGGATACTTAAATGTCGGGGGGTGACCTTTCTGATGAGAGCCAAAGGAGAAGCCTAGAACTGCAGTGGCGGTGTTACTATGATGCAATAGCAAAAGCTCCTCATTTCTGCTCACATCTGTCTTGTCTTTGGACTCTGGCAATGGCTTTTTGTTCAATCTCTCCTCCCTTGTGCCTCAGGGTGGGGACTCCAGGCTGTACACTGTGAACAGGAGGAAGAGAGGGAAAGGTGAGGAGGAGAGTAAAAGGGGAGGGGGAGGGGGAGGAAGGAAACGGGAGGAGGAAGAAGAAGAGGAGGAGCATGAGGAGAGAGAAGGAAGATGAGGAGTTTAAGACTTATTTTTTTTAATTTTCCCTGAATAAAATGTGCTCTCTTTCGATCCTTTACAAAGATGGCACTGTTTAGTGTCATTGGATTATATCGATATGGCAATGGAAGCTAATGAGTGATTGCAAGATTAATTCTGGAAATGAACTGATAAGACTCTAGGTGGGACAGATCCTCCATTTTTTTATCGCTCTATTTTGCATTTCCTTCAAGGGAATGCTGGAGTGGAAAGATATATGAGGTCAAGCTGAGCCAGCCATGCTCCCAAAATATATAGACTGGCTTAAGAGGTGGTACACTGGAGAGAGCAATATGACCTCAGACACTTACCTCTAATTGTGTGGACTGAGCCATGTGCTATAGGGGAAAGAGGGTTAGATTTGGAACTGAATTATAGTCCTATCTCAATCATTTACTACATTTCTGATATTGGACAAGTCGCTTAACGTTTTTGTACCTTAGTTTCTTCATTTGACAAATGCAGATAGCAGGCAGGAGGGAAGTGAATGGACTTGGCAAAGTTCCCAAGCAATTCAGTGGTACTTCGAGCTTTCTTTTCTTTTAGCCTAGCTCTAATCTGCCTCTTACCTGGTTTCTGATGCATTTTCCTCCTGTCAACAGCTACAAAACATTGGCTCTGTTTATTGGTGACTATTACTAATCAACCTTTCCAAGAAGTGCCACTCAGTTTTGGTGGTGGTGGTGGTGGGGTGTGTGGGTGGGTGTGTGGGTGTGGGGGTGTGTGGGTGTTGTTTAGAGGAGAGTTAACAGCATGAAGAGGTGATAGTTTAAATAGCCAAGTCTCTGCTTTAGGCAGTTTATTCTCCAATGCAATTAATGTATCTGTAGAAGAACAAATTAGCTAGGAAAAAAAGAGGTAAAGATGATTAGATGGAGAAAGAATGAAATAGTTCTTTAAGAGAATAGAGCTTGGTGAGTGTTGATGGCTAGGATATTTTCAAATTTGGGGAATGGAGACCCAAAGCTTTTCAAGTTTCGGGTGATAACAAAGAAAATAAAGTGTCTGACAGGGAGACATGAACATATTTGTAATGGAATTATGACGTTCTTCAGGGTGGAAGCCAGCAAATCCTAGAATACCAAAGCTGTTGCATTAGCACAACTGTACCGTGTTAAAGTTTGTAAAGCTCGAGGTAGATGACAGAATTAGGATGCCTCTTTAGATGTGTACACTAAAGCCACAAGACATGAAAAGTGAGGTAGAGCCAACTTCAGACTGGGCTGATTGAGATCGGAAGGTATCTCAGAATATAAAATCTTCAAGTTATGAGACCTTAAAACATCACATCGTTTCCATGAAACCTAAAGCTGATCTTCATATTGGACTTACAGAACTCAAATATTTATCCTTACTTTTGAATTAAAATAGGCTTTGGAGACATAGTTTATGGTATCTTATTTTGTACTTTTCATGGATTTTTTTTGAAACTCAACC
This sequence comes from Myrmecobius fasciatus, assembly GCA_023553655.1. Classification (NCBI taxonomy): domain Eukaryota; kingdom Metazoa; phylum Chordata; class Mammalia; order Dasyuromorphia; family Myrmecobiidae; genus Myrmecobius; species Myrmecobius fasciatus. The sequence continues at coordinate 464,407 of JAJPUD010000192.1, read as the reverse complement.
AGAGCAACTATGACTTACTGTGTCCAGGTCCACTTAATTTCTACCATCAACATTTCCTAGACTTAGTTTCTAAATCAAAAGGTACCCATGTGCCCAGCTCACTTGCCTCGTTTAAGCAGCGCCACTAATATCTTTTCCTCCTCTTAGTTCAATTGTAGAAGCACACAAACAAAAAAAACCATTTCAGTCATCAAGAAACGGCTGAGAAAAACTGAACCCAACAAAAACCCGCTCCCTTTTAAACAGAATCTGGCTGACTTTGGAAAGGGGAAATTATTGCAAACATTTTTGTGATGTTTTCAGATTTGGAAAGGAATTTCTGTGTTAACATAGATGGGATCCTCTTTCTGAAGATGGACGCTTCTGCTGATAGAATGTCATCTGGCGTCAACAACAAGGAAACTTTTCTGCTTAATTTTGTGTCCTTCCTGCTGAGTATGTTCTTCAAATTGTTTTGGTTGTGGTATTCCTGTTCCAATGGGGGAAATAACTGGCCTTCAGCTTGTGATTTCCTCTTTGTCATCCTTTTCTATGTTTTGTGCCCTCCAAAGAGGCCGCCCCCTTGGCTGGGCTTGCCTCTCCAGGAGCCATCTCCACTGACATCTCTGCCGACAACTGCAGGCTCACATTAGCAAGCAGGAGGCTTTACTTTATGAACTCCCCCTCCCCTTTCTGCCTGGGAACCAGCTCAATTCTACAAGTTTCTACTTAAAGGAAATACAGTAGGCTTGTGTAAATATCCATCTTCCCAATGCACAGACTGATTTGAATTGAAATCCCTCTGCAATCAAAAGCACTATGCTTCTAATATGAGAACAGCGGACAGCCTTGCCCTTCACTGGAGGGTATGTCACACAGTCCTCGCCTTCTCTGCAAAACCATCAGGCTGGCAGTCGTGACAGATGAACAGCTTACCATTAATTTCCCCTCTTTCATGCCTTCAATCCAAATGGTGCATATTCTCCACAGGGAGGCATCAAGGTCTTTGCCTTTATTTCTCCTGCATACTCCCACTGACTTATAAATCAAATGCAGATAAGAAGAGAGGGCAAATAGCAATCTGTATTTTTTTTCCTCTTGGCCTGTGCCCACTGGCATACTACAGAGCTTTGACTGAAAGTCTCTTCAAATCACTCCATGATTAATAAGCCCAGAGAGCTCTTGGTAAGGAGAAACCAACAAAGGGAATTTTAGAGGCACATTTGTGTATCTTGGCTCTCCTGTAATGGGGGGGGGGGAGAGGGTCACCAAAATATGGATCCAAGTTATTATTGTGGTGGAGGGGGAAAAACCCTTGGGAGATAAAATATAATCTGTCTTCTTTTAATAATACTACCAGAATGAGAATCTTTTGAATGGTGATTTAGTACCATTTTTTCACTTCCTAGTAGTGAGCTAGTTTCCTGATGTAACTTGAAGGCTTGTCCCCAAACAAACCGGTTATTAAAATTGATCTCCATTTTGTGAATCACTCTTGTGCTGTGGAAGAGTATAAAGGGCTGAAGGCTTAATGAGATGTGGTGGAAGCCCAGGGATTGATATGGCCAGAGTTTAACCTGCATGGCTGGAACTCTATACTTGTACTTTCCCACAGCCCAATCTGCACTCAGATACTGGCTGATGCATATGAGGAGATGGGAATGTTCTGTCATGGTCTGATTTCATTTATTTTTGTTTCAAAGCAAGACAAATAGTATCTGGGTTAGGGAAGAGGAGAGGGGGGCATTTGTGGGTTTGTCAGTCCCTCCCTCTCTCCCTTTAAAATATCATGCCTATTTGTGGTAGTTTTGTAAGAGAGGTCTTCAATACTTGACTTGCTTCAAATGTAGTGGTGGCAGGGACTGGGAAAATGACCGTTCTCTTGTAGGTTTATTACAAATTGATGTCAAATTTACAAATCCACATTGAATCAATAACTGACAAAACATGGCTGGTGAATCAAAGGGTGGTTTTTCATTGAAGCCATGAAATGGCTGCATAGGCTGCTGGCCATTTGTGGGCAACATATCTGACGACTTGGGCTCTTAGAGACTGCAGGGCCTGTCTACAAATTTCAGTTGATGGCAAAAGTAGAAGCTAACAGTGACAAAATTAGGCCCCAAGGCAAAAAAAATTATATATACAGACTTGAGCAGTGAGGGAGAGAACCATCAATCAGGCCCCAATTATGCACTCGTTAATCAGCTCTGCCCTTCCTTTATGGAAGGGTTACAGTATAATGAAGTTGCAGCATCCTTTTAATTTACCAAAGGCTTGTGTTTGCTGCAGTTGGGGATTGGCACCTTTGTGAAGCTGACCTCTAGTGTGGCCAGAGGAGATGAAGAAAATGGAGAATACATCTGTAATCCCAAAGGCCTAGTAGCTAGACTGGTGAACACAACCCTATCCCCCCAAAATGGCAAGGATACTTGGCTGTTAGCAAGCTGAATCTGCTACTGTGCCACTAACTCATGTGTCTATGGAGTGCCAATGAGGGCTGTAAACACCATAAAGGTGATGAGAGCTATTAGTCCCATTGTACAAAAGAGAAAGCTGATCCTCAGAATGAGGATTTAAATGGAGCCAATAAGTATCAGATCCAGGATTTGAACCCAATTTTGAAACCAATTCTAGGCTTCTACTGTGTCACAACTGCACTTGTGGCATGTGAAAATATTCCATGTGCATGTCTGGATGTGTTTGTAGAGATGAATGTAAATTATATGCAAATGAGATATGGCTATCAAGCAGTGAGATTAAATTTTGATTAAGAAAAAGAGCAGAACTGTTATTTCTTATTATTGTCATCTTATTCTTTTCATCTTTTTCAATGGGATTCAGATGGAAACAGTCCTGAGACAAGTCATTATCCTACCATGATATTTGCTCTTCTGTGGATGATTGCACAAGTGGATAAAGCCACTGTTTTGTTTTGTTGTGATAGCTTAAGAAAACTATTGGGATGTGAGGTCATGTATAGGCTCGTTGGAAAGGATTGTTGGGACAGCTCCTGTAGCACACAAAACAAGAGGCATGAAGTGATCCAATGCTGTTACCATATGATTTTTATTTTTTTTCTGCTGGTTACCTAGTAAAAGACTTATCCTGAAATTGTTGCAAATGAATGTTACATGCAGGTAATTATGGGCAAGTTTAGTAGTCTCTGGTACTGCTTTGGCTCCAGTACACTTTACTGGTTGACAGGCCATTTTGAGGTCTCTATTTGTCGCACGGGGATTGGGTACCTCAGTCTGTGAAAGATATCAAGCTTCTGAGGGATGGTCCAGCCACTGGGTCATGTCTTACTAGACACTGGGTAGGGCTTCAAATTTTACATCTTGTTCTGTTGTGGGTTTTTAACCATTTCTTTGCAGAATCTGAATTCATTAAGAAGTCCACACTCCTTATAGATAATTTTTCTCTAATTTGTGGTAGCATATACCTGGTCCTGAATTGCCATCATAAAATGCTCTCCTCCCTTCGCCATTTCCATAAATGAATTGACATTATGTGGGCACTGATTGATGCTGTTATGTCAGTGTATTGTTGGTTGAATTAATTTGGATGTTACCCATGGAGAGCCTTTAGCTTTTTGTCCAGAGATGAACAATTTTGACTTGCGTTCAAGAAAACCAGTGATGTGTACCTGTTGTCACTTTACCATTGCTTGATAAAGTGATGTTGCCTAATTCCAGAAGTATTGTCATAGATAGGCTTTGTTTTGTTTTACTTACTTCGCGTGTGCTTTGGGGGAATATCTATCTAGTGTCATCTTACTTTTTGAGAAGTAAGTGTTCATGTCTCTGTAATTGCCTTGAAGTTAGGAGGTATGTGATTTTTAAAAAATTGTGTACACGTTTTATAAGAATACTTTATAATGTAATTTGGATGTATTTTGTAATTCTGAAAAGCATACATCAAAGCTACTCTTGCATAGTTATTCATTGCTTTGAATACGTTCTTGCCACTAAGCTTTTGACTTCAGGATGTTGGTTTCTTAATATATTTGGCTACAAGTTTGTCTTTTCATAGCTTTCTGCTTGACGCATCTTGCCCAGAGGACACCAAGGTATTGCTTTCATCCACTGTTTTCCGTTTGAACGCTGATTTAGATTCATGTCCTTTGGTCTATATCTGTGGTAGACATTAAAAATGCATACTTCCTGAGCATGAATGACATTTTGATATCATAAAAGAAAAATTCTATGGAATTAAGAAACTGCTTAATTTGTTTGTGGAACCATTTTATTTGATGGCATCCATATACATCAAATTATTAATAAGATTCGGAAAGGGTTGCCTGCCTCTTTAGTCTGGAAAGTGAAACTTAGTTCTTATTAGGATAGATGATATATTTGATTGGGCAGAATTGTAAAACAAATGGCTTAAACTGTCTCCTGATAGTTTATTATGTAAAATAGATATATAAATTAAATGTTTACTGATAAGAAATCATAAAGAAATTTATTTTAAAATAATTCTTTAGTATACATATAATTTTACCATTTATTAAACAGGAAAGCAACTTTGCATAGTGATAAGATGGATGTGCTTGTTTATTTTTACATAAAGAATTAAATCCTTGTAGAATAGCTTTTACTGTTAACAAATTTTTTGTGACCCCATGGTTTAAGAAGCTTTGATAGACAAAACCATACATTTTCTACATACATTTTCCTCACAATTGGTTTTCTCCTCCAATGTCTTTGTTTCTCAAGGAGAAAAAAAACAATTTTTTACATGATGCTGACTTGTTTATTTTCTTCTTTATTTCCTCATATTACCTTAACCTTTTGGCCTTCACTTTGTTGCTGATTAAGGGACACTGACAAAAGGAAAACAGCTCCACCAACAATGCATTAATGTTCTTGCTTTCCAATAGTCATTTCAATATTTATCTCTTTTGTCATCTTTGTCAATATGATAAGTATGAGGTGGAAGAGTTCCTTTAATATAGGATTGTCTAATTATTGATGATTTGGAGCATATATTCATATCATTATTGATAACTTGACTTCTGTTGAAAACTGCTTATAAGTATGCTGTAACAATTAATCAACTATGGAATGGCTCTATTCTTGTAATTACTTTCTTATATAGCTTAGAAATGGGCCCCTTATCAGAGAAACTTGCTCCAATATCTTTCCCATTTGCTTTCTTTTCTAGTTCTCGCTGTATTGATTTTGTCTGTGCAAAAACATCTCCGTTTTACTCAATGGGAACATTGATTTAAAGAACACCTACATCTGGAGAAACAAAAGATCAGGTGTCTCAGAAAAAAAAAAGTGGCAAGGAAAGTGGCCAGTTTTGTTTTCGGTGATCCCCTTTTATCTTTTATTCAGTCGGGAACAACCTTTTGGTCTTGTCTTCTTCCTCCTAGGCTGCCTGCTAGGTGTTGCTTACCAACTCTCTTACCCTTATTTTGTGCACTCCTGGACTGGGTATAGGAGTTCTGGCTCATCAAAACAGCTGATGAGTCCCTTAAAATGCCCATCTAACTTATGGGAAGAATCATCTTGCCATCTGCTACCAAGGGATTCAACTTGGAATCCTTACTTGGGACATACATACTTCTAGGTTGCTTTTTGTTTGTTTGTTTTTTAATTGCAAGTATGTTCTTGCAAGTATTCTTTGTTTATTTTTTTGAGGCAAAGTATTTTTCATTGGCTTTCTATATGATTCTGTTTAGTGAATTTTTAAATACTTACAAACATGCATGCATGCACATATACATATGTCCACAGAGGCAGACATTCAATCCAGCCTTCCATCTTTCTCCCCACAAGCAGAAATGGTTTATTACTTCAACTTCACTCTGCCTTCCCTTTTTCCTTTAATCCATCCATATAAGTTTCCCACCCCTTAGAGGATTTTACTTATCTTTTAATTTAAACTGTTAAATGTAAAATAAAATCACGTGCTATGGAAAGCATTTTCATTCCATTGCAGATCAAGAAATGACAAAGGCTGCTCTTTTATTAAGAATGGGTCAAAAAGTCAAAAGACAGAAGCCATTCCATAGGAAGTAAATGTGGGACAGAGTTGACCCCCAAGGCTTAGCTAAAAAGAGGGGCTCCTTCTGAAATTCTGTCTCTCTGTAGATGTTAAAAGCCTAGCAGATGTGCCAGTCGCCTAAGTGGATCCTCTTTTGTTAATGAGAGAGTTAGCACTCTCGATTTGTTAAGATTTAGGGAGCACAATCTTCCCCACGATATGTTCAGATTTGTGATAACTATTTTTGAAAGTTATTTGTCTTGAGGACCTCTGGGAATTAGTAATGCCTATGGACCCTATTCTGCCTTCCAGGAATAATAGTTTGGGTTTGAGGGGATTTTTTTCTTTCATAATTGATGGAAATGCGCTAAATATCAGTTAAAGGTTAGTGAAAATAACGATCTATTTTTTTACCATCCAAGTACTTGATAAGAAGTTGCACAGTGGGAAGAACATGGTCATCCCCATGTCTCTTATTTTGGGAGGAGTATAATGTCATTTTTCTGGTGAGAGGCTTTTTATTGTGCCCACTGAATATCTGAAGTCTACCATCTGTTTCCTATTTTCACAAGCTCAAATGGGAGGGAACAAATCTAATATTTTCTATCCAAACTGTTGTTGTCTCCCCCCCCCCCCCGCTGATTATATTACTGACTTATGCATAATTACATGGGCCAGATGAATCATCGCTGCAAATTAGCCACAATGACCATCACCTAGCCTTCATTGGCTCCTATGGAGCTGATGTTGCCCATTGTTCTTATTACTGCGTTTTTGGTGACAGTCTTCCTCCTAGTGTACAGTGTAAAGCTCTCTCAGGTATCTTTTATGAATTCTGATGTCATATCATTCTTTTCTGAAGCTAAGACTTGGACTTCGTCCTCCCTGCAAAGTTCCCCCAACCCACATTTCTCCTCCGCTTTAAAGAGTTGGCCATCTTGATGCCAACAACTGGGATTCATAGGAGAGAAACTGCCATATTGCAATCAACAGAAGCCATAATTGAAGACAACACAATGGGGCCGTGGTATTATTTCACACAGGAGGAGATTATATTGGTTGCTATCGAGGGTCATTGGATTTCCATCTGCCAGAGTTCTCTTATTGAATTGTTTCCGCTAATAGCAGCAGACTATTGTAAATCTGCCACTCTCGGTTTGCTCAGATCACTACACTGAAATGACAACTCTACTCATGACAAAATTCATTAGGAAATTTCCCCCAATTGTGCTTTGGGAAGAACAACAGAATTGGAGAATCTAGGACTTGGAAAAGACCTCGTGAGCCATCTGGTCTGACCGATGTCTGAACGGGAACCCCTGCCACAATATATACCTAAGTCATCCAGCCTCTGGTCAAAGGCCTCAGATGAAGGGGCTCCACCACCTCCCCACACAACCCAATTCCACTTTGCAATCATCCATTATGATTCTGTTAGGAAGTGTGGGGTGGGGAGAAGTGATCTTAATCTTGAATTTGTCACTTTCCAGTTTCTCCTCAAGGCTCCAAGCTTCAGGAGGCTATTTCTTCCTCTATAAAAGAGCTTTGAGGCAGTTAGCACATGCTCTCTGCAGACTAAACCTTCCCACTTCCTTCAGCTGATCCTCATATGATGTCATGTCTTGGCCTTTCAGCATCCTGGTTTCCTTCCTCCCAATGCTCTTCTCAGTTCCTAAATGACTTCCTTCAATCAGTAACTGGAACTGAACACAATACTGACTTGTCCTCACAGCTCTTAGGAGCCCCACCTTTCCAGAAACTGCCTACTCTTCCAATGCTCCCTTTGTTTTCCTCTTTGCTTTAACTTATTTCAAATTAGCCATGGTTTCATTGTTGTGCTTAAAGTGCAAGCTCCTTGAGGGCAGGAATCGTTTGTCTTTGTATCTCTAGCGCTTGGCACTTTTTTGGGAGGTTATGTCATTTTTCAGTTGTATCTGTCTCTCTGTGATGTGAATTTTGGCAGAGATACTGGAGCAGTTTGCCATTTCCTTCAACAGCTTATTTTACAGAGGAAACTCAGGCAAATAGGGTGAAATAGGAAATGGCTGAGACCACATTCAAGTAAAAAACACATATTTATTAAGGACTATGTGCCAGCCCCTATGGCAGCACCCTAAGGATAGAGCGCCAAATCTAGAGTCAGGAAGATTCATCTTCCCCAATTGAAATCTGGTCTTAGACTTAATTTCTAAGACTTGAAGTTACCAATAACGTGTTGAGGTTGATATATACTCTTGAAGAATTTCCACAAAGGCTTCCCTTTGGGTGTCTCCTCTGTAAGAACATCTTACACCAGCACATATGGATGAGCTTGAAAAGAGGTGAGAAAATGAGAGCTAGCTAATACACGGTCCAGATAAGCCTGCCTGGGTATCCAGAGGGTCCCAGAACAGGTACTTCTCTCCATTTTGGAGATAAGAGTAAAACAGTGAAATTATCCACACCAAATGTCATATTGGTGATTGTTCTGTTTTACCAGTGCAGCTGTATCTTATCTGGAGGCTGGTAATTTGCTGAGGTGGCACAGGTCAGTCTGAGTCTTGCTGAGTTCCAGATCTACGGTCAACATTCCTTCCTTCTCATTATTGATGACAGGGGAACAGATTTCTAATACAAGTACCAACAATGCTACCGACAAGAGATTTTTGGTTTTTAACAAACACAAACTAAAGTCCTGTGTGCATGAGTAGGGACAGGGGAGATGACACATAAAATGATACCATGGCATGGGCTGGCTGGTTGGCAGTCAGATCATTTGACAGTGAGCTGTTGAAGTCTTTTTGGCTGGAAGAACTGTGTTGATTAGATTATTCTGGAAACCAGTAGTGGATTTAATGAGACAGGATCCTCTCTGAGAGTAACCAACAGAGCCAAGGCAAGGAAAGTTAAAACACTAGCTAACTATAGTCCACCTCTGGTAACTCACATTGAAGATTGGTGAAGCTGCCAGTAGCTACTTAGAAAACGTTGCTAAAGAACATGACATCTTTGCCATTGAAACACAAACCTTAAAGGCACAGGAGGAGTTGCCATTGTTGTTGCTGATGGAAGGCAAGGGCTTTAGAAAAGAAGGAAAGATATTTCAAGTGAATTCAAAAGGCAATTGTGATCTCAGACAAAGCAACACTAAGAGCAGATTTGATTAAAAGACATGACCATTTAAAGGCACCATAGAATTAACATCTATACTCAGTGCATCAAATGGTATAGCATTTGAGTACTTAATCAATTTGCAGGAAGTAAAGGGCAGAAAACCTAGTATTTGGGGATCTCAGTGGCCACCTACCTCTCAGAACAAGACTAATTTTAGTAATTGATACACAAGAAAGAAGTTAAGAACCTAAACAGAATTTGGGAAAAGTTACATATGATATGTATCTGGCAATTACTGAATGAGATCAGAAAAAGTGTGTGTGTGTGTGTGTGTGTGTGTGTGTGTATGCATGGTTTTATGTTTCTCACCGTAAAAGTTCATGACACTTTTATGAAAAGTGATCATGTTAAAATGGCATTAAAAACCTCACAAATACAGAAAAGCAGAAAATCAATTAGTAACCAAATTTTATAATCATAAAGAATTGGTAGGTAAAAGAACAAATCATGAACATAGACAATTTCTTTTTTTTTGAGATCATAAAGCTTTTTATTTACAAAACATATGAGTGATTTTTCTATATTGACCTTTACAAAAACTTTTTTTTCCCAAGCTTTTTCCCTCCTTTCCCCCACCCCTAGATGACAAGTAATCTAATACATGCTAAATAGGATAAATTATATGACAAATACAACACATGTATACATATCTATACAGTTATCTTACTGCACAAGAAACATCAGATCTAGAAAGAGAAGAAGAAAAAACAACCTAAGAAGGAAAACAAAATGCATGGAGATATTCACAGAAAGCATTAAAATGCTGTGTTGTGGTCCGCACTCAGTTCCCACAGGCCTCTCTCTAGATGTATATGACTATCTTCTTCGCTGAACAATAGGAACTGGTTTGAATCATGTCATTGTTGACGAGAACCATGTCCATCAGAACTGATCATCGTATAGTCTTGTTGCTGTGTATAATGTTCTCCTGGTTCTGCTGATTTCACTCAGCATCAGTTCATGCAAGTCTCTCCAGGCCTCTCTGAAATCCTCCTGTTGGTCGTTTCTTACAGAGCAATAATATTCCATAACATTCATATACCATAATTTATTCAGCCATTCTCCAATTGATGGGCATCCTTTCAATTTCCAGTTTCTTGCCACTACAAAAAGGGCTGCCACAAACATTTTTGCACATGTGGGTCCCTTTCCTTCCTTTATGATTTCTTTGGGATATAGGCCCAGTAGAAACACTGCTGGGTCAAATGGTATGCACAGTTTGATAACTTTTTGAGCATAGTTCCAAATTGCTCTCCAGAATGGTTGGATCCGTTCACAGTTCCACCAACAATGTATCAGTGTCCCAGTTTTCCCATATCCCCTCCAACAGTTATCATTATCATTTCCTGTCATTTTAGCCAATCTGACAGGTGTGTAGTGGTATCTCAGAGTTGTCTTAATTTGCATTTCTCTGATCAATAGTGACTTGGAGTACCTTTTCATGTGACCAGAAATAGTTTCAATTTCTTCATCTGAAAATTGTCTGTTCATATCTTTTGACCATTTATCCATTGGAGAATGGCTTGAATTCTTATATATTTGACTCAATTCTCGATATATTTTAGAAATGAGGCCTTTATCAGAACCTTTGGATGTAAAAATATTTTCCCAGTTTACTGCTACCCTTCTAATCTTGTCTGCATTCATTTTGTTTGTACAAAAACTTTTTAACTTGATATAGTCAAAGTTATCTATTTTGTGATTAATGATGACCTTTAGTTCTTCTTTGGTCACAAATTCCTTCCCCCTCCACAGGTCTGAGAGGTAAACCATCCTACATTGTTCTAATTTGTTTATAATGTCATTCTTTATACCTAGATCATGAATCCATTTTGACCTTATCTTGGTATATGGTGTTAGGTGTGGGTCAATGCCTAATTTCTTCCAGACTAGTTTCCAATTATCCCAGCAGTTTTTGTCAAATAGTGAGTTTTTAATCCCAAAAACTGGGGTCTTTGGGTTTATCAAAGACTAGATTACTATTGTCATTGAGTATTTTGTCCTGTGAATCTAACCTATTCCACTGATCCACTACTCTATTTCTCATCCAGTACCAAATGGTTTTGGTGACCACTGCTTTATAATATAGTTTTAGATCTGGTGCAGCTAGGCCACCCTCATTTGCATTTTTTTTCATTAATTCCCTTGAAATTCTTGACCTTTTGTATTTCCAGATGAATTTTGTTGTTATTTTTTCTAGGTCAGTTAAATAATCTCTTGGGAGTTTGATTGGTATAGCACTAAATAGATAGATTAGTTTAGGTAGTATTGCCATCTTTATTATATTCGCTCGACCTATCCAAGAGCAGTTGATGTTTTTCCAATTGTTTAGATCTGACTTTTTTGTGTGGAGAGTGTTTTGTAGTTTTGCTCATATAGATCCTGACTTTCCCTTGGCAGATATATTCCCAAATATTTTATACTATATATAGTTATTTTGAATGGAATTTCTCTTTGTATCTCTTGCCGTTGCATTTTGTTGGTGATGTATAAAAATGCTGATGATTTATGTGGATTTATTTTGTATCCTGCCACTTTGCTAAAGTTGTGGGTTAATTCTAATAGTTTTTTAGTTGATTCTCTAGGGTTCTCCAAGTAGACCATCACATCGTCTGCAAAGAGTGATAGTTTAGTTTCCTCATGACCTACTCTCATTCCTTTAATCTCTTTTTCTTGTCTTATTGCCAAGGCTAGCATTTCTAATACAATATTGAATAGTAATGGTGATAGTGGGCAACCTTGTTTCACCCCTGATCTTATTGGGAATGGTTCCAGTTTATCACCATTACATACGATGCTAGCTGATGGTTTTAAATAGATGCTACCGACTATTTTAAGGAAAAGTCCATTAATTCCTATACTCTCTGTTGTTTTTAATAGGAATGGATGTTGGATTTTATCAAATGCTTTTTCTTCATCTATTGAGATTATCATATGTTTTTTGTTAATTTGGTTATTAATATAGTCAATTATGTTAATAGTTTTCCTAATATTGAACCATCCCTGCATTCCTGGTATAAATCCTACTTGGTCATGGTGTATTATTCTGGGAATGATTTTCTGTAATCTCTTTGCTAATATTTTATTTAAGATTTTTGCATCAATATTCATTAAGGAGATTGGGCTATAATTTTCTTTCTCTGTTTTTGTTTTACCTGGTTTAGGTATCAGTACCATGTCTGTATCATAAAAGGAGTTTGGTAGGAGTCCTTCATTCCCTATTTTTTCAAATAGTTTATATAATATTGGAGTTAATTGTTCTTTAAATGTTTGGTAGAATTCACATGTAAATCCATCTGGTCCTGGGGATTTTTTCTTAGGCAGTTGATTAATGACTTGTTCTATTTCTTTTTCTAAAATGGGACTATTTAAGTAATTTATTTCCTCTTCTGTTAATCTGGGCGATCTATATTTTTGTAGATATTCCTCCATTTCACTTAGGTTATCAAATTTATTGGCATATAGTTGGGCAAAGTAACTCCTGATTATTGCTCTAATTTCCTCTTCATTGGTGGAAAGTTCTCCCTTTTCATTTTTGAGACTAACAATTTGATTTTCCTCTTTCCTTTTTCTAATTAAATTAACTAGAGGTTTATCTATTTTGTTGTTTTTTTCATAAAACCAACTTTTAGTTTTATTTATTAATTCAATAGTTTTTTACTTATAATTTTACTAATCTCTCCTTTTATTTTTAGGATTGCAAGTTTGGTATTTGATTGGGGGTTTTTAATTTGTTCTTTCTCTACCTTTTTTAGTTGCAAGCCCACTTCATTGATTTTCTCTTTCTCTATTTTATGCAAATAAGCATATAGAGATATAAAATTTCCCCTTATTACTGCTTTGGCGGTATCCCACAAATTTTGGTATGTTGTCTCATTATTGTCATTCTCTTGGATGAAATTAGTAATTGTGTCTGTAATTTGCTGTTTCACCCATTCATTCTTTAGGATAAAATTATTTAGTTTCCAATTGCTTTTTGGTCTATTTTCTCCTGGCCTTATATTGCATGTGATTTTTATTCCGTCATGATCTGAAAAAAAATACATTTATTATTTCTGCCTTCCTGCATTTGATTTTGAGGTTTTTGTGACCTAACACATGGTCAATTTTTGTATAAGTTCCATGGACTGCTGAGAAAAAAGTAAACTCCTTTCTGTCTCCATTTAATTTCCTCCAAAGATCTATCATACCTAACTTTTCTAACATTTTGTTTACCTCCTTAACTTCTTTCTTATTTATTTTTTAGTTTGATTTATCAAGTTCTGAGAGAGGGAGGTTGAGATCCCCCACTATTATAGTATTGCTGTCTATTTCTTCTTGCATCTCTCTGAACTTTTCCTCTAGGAATTTCCATGCTATACCACTTGGTGCATATATGTTTAGTATTGATATTGCTTCATCATCTATGGTACCCTTTAGGAAGATATAATTTCCTTCTTTGTCTCTTTTAATTAAGTCTATCTTTGCTTTTACTTGGTCTGAGATCAGGATTTCTACCCCTGCTTTTTTTTGTTCACCTGAAGCATAATAGATTCTGCTCCAGCCTTTTACCTTCACCCTGTATGTATCTCTATGTTTTAGATGTGTTTCTTGTATACAACATATTGTTGGATTCTGGTTTTTAATCCACTCTGCTATCTGCTTCTGCTTTAAGGGAGAGTTCATTCCATTCACATTCACAGTTAAAATAACTAATTCTGTATTTCCTTCCATCTTATTTACCCTAGCTTATGCTTTTTTCTTTCTTATCCCCTTTCCCTCCTCCCTATTTTGCTTTTGAAAACCACTACCCTCAAACAATCCTTCCCCTTTAGAGCCCCACCCACCCCGTTTTCCCCCCCTTTCCCTCCTGTTTCCTTATAAGTATGTCTATTATTCCCTCTGAGCCAAATCTGATGAGATGGAGATTAACCCAATTTTCATTCCCCTCCCTTTTCTCCCCTCAATCATTATAGGTTTTCTTTGCCTCTACATGTGATGTAATTTCCTTTATTTTACCTCCTTTTCCTCTTCTTCCAGTGTTATCCCTTTTCTACCTCTAATTTCTTTTTCAGTTTATCATATCATAATAATCATAAAATCACAATAATCATATCATAATAATCATAAAATCACAGTAATCATATCATAACCATAATGTAATAATAGATTCATAAAATCAACCCTCATTGTATAAGTATCTATAACATAAATATAGTTCTCAGGAGTTTTTTTTTCCCTTGTTACCTTTTTATGTTTCTCTTGTGTTCTGTGTTTGTAGATCAAATATTTTGTTCAGTTCTGGTCTTTTCAGTAGAAATAGGTGAAATTCTCCTATATCATTGAATGACCATCTTCTTCCCTGGAAAATAATGCTCATTCTAGCTGGGTAACTTATTCTTGGCTGTAATCCAAGTTCCTTTGCCCTTTGGAATATCTGATTCCAGGCCCTTTGATTCTTCAAAGTAGAAGCTGCTAGGTCCTGTGTGATCCTAATGGTCGCTCATTGATATTTAAATTGTTTCTTTTTGGCTTTTCATAATATCTTTTCCTTGATATGATAGTTCTGGAATTTAGCCACGATATTTCTGGGGGACTTAATTTTTGGGTTTCTTTCAGGAGGTGATCGGTGGATTGTTTCAAGGAGTATTTTGCCTTCTGGGTCTAAGATATCAGGGCAGTTTTCTTTTATGATTTCCTGGAAGATAGTGTCTAGGTTCTTTTTTTCATCATGGCTTTCAGGAAGCCCTATAATCCTTAGATTGTCTCTCCTAGATCTATTTTCCAGGTCAGTTGTTTTTCCTAGGAGATATTTCATGTTTTTCTCTATCTTTTCATTTTTTTTGTTTTTGTTCGACTGATTCTTGAAGTCTTGATGAGTCATTCGTTTCCAATTGTTCGATTCTAATTTTTAATGTCTTATTTTCTTCAGTTACTGTTTTTAGTTCCTTTTGCAATTGACCAATTGCATTTTTTTGTTCATTGCATTCATCTCATTTCGTTTCCCCATGTTTCTTCTAACTCTCTTTTAAGATCCTTTATGTAATCTTCAAAGAAAGCCTTGTGACATGGAGACCAGTTTATGTCTCTCTTTGGGGCTTTTTCTGGAGTTGCTTTACCTTTAGGGGCCTCAGAATTTGAGGTCTGTTCTTCCCTCTCTCCATAAAAGTTGTCTATGGTGAGAGCTCTTTTCGGTTTATTATTCATTTTTTTTTAAAGGTATGAGGTCTGTTTAAGGCAAAGGTGGGACAGCTACTTTAGTTCACCCTGGGGCAGTTCTGCTGATTGAGTTATTTCAGGTACTGGGCAGTTCTGCTTTAGTTCACCCTGGGGCAGTTCTGCTGATTGAATTATTTCTGGTGCTGATCAGTCTTGCTGATTGATTGATCGCCCTAGGGTGTTGTATAATGGCAGCTAGGTCCAATGCTCATCAGGGGTTCAGTGGTTCACAATCTACCCCCCACAAAAGGCAGACCCCCCCCAAACCACCTGCCCACAATCAGGACAGATTGGTCCAAGAGGCCCGCAGAAGACTCCCAGGTGTGTGAAAAGCACAATGCTCCCACTCCTGTTCCAACTCCTGTTCCAGCTCCCTGCTCCAGCTCCCTGCTCCAGCTCCCTGCCCCGGTCTCCCTGTGCTGCAGTCTGGGTTCAGCAGACCACCCTCCTGCCCAATTTAAACAGACCTGTTTTGAAGTTCTTCCAGAGTATCTTCTTCTAGAATTGTGTTGTCCTCCAGATATTGTGGATTTTTTTGCTTCAAAATAAGTCTAGAGGCTTCATATGTTGTTGGTTTGAGGGAAGGTTAGAGGAGGTTACAGAGACTCCTGTCTGATCTCCTCCACCATGGCTCCACCCCCGAAAGGAAGTCTCCAACATAGACAATTTCTTCAAAGAAATTGGCAACAGTAAGAGCACATCAACAAACTTTTGAGATGCAACCAAAGTGATCCTGGAGGAAAAATTTCTCTCTACACACTTTGATCAACAAAAATGAGAGAGAACTTAGTAACTATATGCATACAACTACAAAAAAGTCTTTACATAAAGAAGGACTGACCTAAATAAGGAGAGAGATACAGATTCTGCAACAAGATAAAAGGCCCATGACTTGAAAATAATTTACTTCTTTAACACTTTGTTGACCAGGCTACAAAAGATTACTATGAAGTGCTAGATAGGGAAAAAATAGTAGAACTAATTTAGGGGGACAAAGGGTGTAAGAATTCTGAAGGAAAATAATTCTTTAAAATGAAAAGGAAGGGGACCAATAAGAATCTGGAGTCAGGAAGACCCAAGTTCAAATTCTGCTTCACTCTCTTTGCCTCACTTTCCTATCTGTGAAATGAGCTGGAGAAGGAAATGGAAATGGTAATTCTATCCAGTATCTCTGCAATGAAATAAATAGAAATGAATAAAAAATGGCATTTCACCTTTGTGGCTATATATGTGTATGTGTGTGTATGTATACACATACATATATACACACACGTGTATGTGTGTATATGTTTAGTCACAATAATAGAATCTAATATTGTGAGATTAAAAATGAGATTTATAAATTGCATTGCTATCTTTCCTACTTTATAGAAACAGCAACATCAAGCTTTAATCATTAAAGTTAGTGCTGGCTAAAAAAATGGAAATAAATAAGGGGAACAGGTAAATGGCACAAAATGTAAAAACAGCCAGTCAGTAAGCATGTTCCAGGCACTGTACTAAGCTTTAGGGATATCAAGAAATGCAGAAAACCAGTCTTTTCTCTAGGAGTTCATAGTCAAATGAGGGACACAATTTATAGAACCTGTATAAGAGAGAGATGCAGGATAAATTGGGAATAGACCAGAATTAAGGGAGATTAGGAAAAGATTCCTGTAGAAGGTGGGGTCAACCTGTTCCCTTGTTGAACAATTCTTATTATTAGGGAATCCTTTATTTTTTTTTATATTGACCTAAGGTCTATTTCCCTGCAACATCTATTTATTGTTCCTACTTTTGAGTTTCCTTTTTCATGTGTTGCCTTCCAATATTTCAGGTTCCTCCAAGTCTTCTCTAGGCTAAACTTCATATGCTTCAAGATTGGTTGGTCGGTGGGTGACAGTTTCAGCATCTAAAGGCAAAAGAGAAAGAGAGGAACATGGAGATACTTAGGAATAAGCAATTGGTGCGATCTCTCAGAACTGCAGTATTCCATAATGAGTACTGAACGTTCTAAGAATGTCCATGTATTTGCAGCAGTTCTATGGTCACATAGAGGAGCAAGGAAAGTAAACACTCTATCCCATCCCTTTCTTCTCAGAGTAGAGGACTCCAACACTCCCTTTCAGGGAGTTTAAAGACTATAAGTCTACCTTCAAAATATTCACTAGCTAAGACAAAGCTCCCAGATGTTGGAACTAATGTTAAACAGGTTTGGTTCTAAACAACTATAACTGCTTAAACCCAGTCCCACCCAATCTTGTCTATAGGCATATAATTAGAATATGCATTAGAAAATAGAAGAGTGGTCTCTCTGTCCCTGATTCCATTTTCAGTCCTTTCCTCATCTTTCTCCTGGTCACTTGCTCAATTTGTTGTTTCTGAATCGAATTGTGAAATTTAATCACATGTGTCTTAGAGTTTTCAGCCTTGGTTTTATTTCCTTGTTTTTGGAGGTGATGAGAACTCAATGGAAAGAAGGTATCAGACAGTTTTCTTGTAAAATTTTTTTATATCTTCTTGTATTTATCTTTTATAGTTTTTTTTGTGCTCATGATTTTTGACTTGTGTTCTTCTGGGAGACCTAGATTTAATAGACTTCATATATTCAGTCTTCAAGATCAGTATATTTTGCTCAAAAAGAGTGCACATTTTACTGTTAGTATTTTTTGCTTCTCTTCTTTTCCACAGTCCTTCATTTCTATATGTTTGCATTCCCAATTATTTGTCCTTTCCTCTGCTTATGATGAATGTCTTTGAAGTTTTTTCCTCTTGAGATGTTTGATAATTTTAATCTTTTTACCCCACTGCTCACTTTCTGACTCCCTCCCTTTTTGATGGTAGTTTTCCCTAGGGGCTGAATCTCAAAGCATCTCAGCTGCTTCCCTTATCAGGCAATTCACAAGTCACTAGCCTAAGTCTCTGCCCAAAGTGATTTTTGAGGGAATAGAACCAGCCCCATTTAGATGCTTAGTAGAATGCTATATAGCCCTACACAGTCACTCACACATGCTATCCTGTGCTATTGCTTCTAGTCCTAAATCCTCTGGCCAGGCAGTTTACAGAATTGCCACACTGTTGCTAGTATGATCAGGTGTTGAGCTCTATTTAAAGTCCAGACATGTCTCCTGCCCCTTTGCCTCTGTTCCTCCATTGTCCTGCAGAAAGCTATTGAAATACTGACCATCTAGGTCCCAATTGATGTTCATAGTCTGGAGCCTGGATCTTCAAGGCACAAGAAAGGACTCAAGTATAGGGAGTGGGTTTTGTTGCAATTCTGTGTATCATTTGGTTAGTGCAGCCTCAGTGCTAGTGGAATGGCAGGTGATGAAGTTCATCTTTTTTAAAAACCTCCTTTTGTATCCCTAGTGTCTTAGACCTTGGAGAAAGCTGAAGTTGATTTATCTTAGGCACACTATTTCTGTTTTGGAGATTTCTGAGACGTCATGAGGAACAGAGAAAATGTCTAGTCGTCCATCTCGTTGGTCATATCTGTATTTTGTTCATGTTTCCTAGGATTTAACAATCCTTTGATTTCAAAGTAATCATTCCTACAGATTAGGTCAGCCTCTTCAGTTCATTGTGAGGAACAAATGGGATAACATTTTTAAAGTGCTATTGAGTGTGCCTTGTGCATAGTAGGAAGTATATAAATGCTAGATATCGTCATTATTACCATAGCAATATTCCATCTCATCCATATAACAAAATTCATTAATACCCTAAGTGTTAGATACTTACTTTTTTTCTAGTATTCTTTTCCTACTAAAAAAGGGCTGTTATCAATATTTTGGTATAAATAAGGTATATAACGCATATCTTTCTGTCTTTGCTCTCCCAGTTGTGTACTCACTAGTGTGATAGAAGGGTGTGAATGCTTTATTTTTCCCCTCTAATGTCCAAAAGAGGTGAACCAATTTGCATTTAAGGTTAGGATTATGGGTAGGCACTAATTTCTGTGATAATAAGGCTTTAAAGAGGTAGTCGCATATTTTGCAATTTTAAATGTGGTTTGTAACCCTTTTCCTCTCTGTAAGATTCTTTAAGTAGGTAAGGAAGAGAACTTCTGTTAGGCTGACCAAGTGAGATAACCACACTCTTGGCGTCTCTGACCAAGCTTGGCATAGGACACTCAAGAGGTGAACTAGAGAATTGAGAGTTTTATCCTGGGAGGGTAGGGGGAAATGGTTCTGGCTGTCTCTCCTCCACACCCCTTCCACCTTATTAATATTACTATCAACAAGACAACCAGTAGAACACAATACATTCAATGTATTCAGCAATGGAGCTGAAAGATATACACACCAAGGCAATGAGGACAAACTCTGACTAGAAAGGAAAGAAGCAGTTCCAGGGATGAAGGCCCTTAAGGATGAAGAAAAGTAAAGTCTATAGATTTCTATAAGAGCACTCCCCTTCAGAACCCAAAAGAGATATCTAATGACAAATTCATTATGACTCTACAAAAGGAGAAAAGGATTTCTAATGACTAGGAGTGTGAACTTATTTTTGAGAACAAGAAGTGATTAAGTTGCCCTAGAGGGAGTGCTCACCCAGTTCTATCAACCCTGTGTGACTGTGCATGTCATTTCACACTCTGAATATTGAGTGGTTTTAATCTTTTTTTTCATGTGAAGCAAGTTGAAAAGCTTGAAAAACAATTATATAATATCTAAGCACATGGTATATTTAGAACACATTGCATTTGGGAACCTACATTGCACTGTCTCATAGTACTAGAAATTCACTATGCATGAAATACTTTATGGAGGGAACTGAAAAGCCCATCTATTTAAAGTCATAATAAAAGAGAATCCTCTATACCAAATATATTTGATAGGATGGAATAACAGAATGGGAGAAAATAAAAATGTGTAAAAGGGATGTTTATTAAGTGCTTTTAAGAACAATGAAGAAATCATAATTCCTACAACCTCTCAGAAAGAGGCTGAGAACTGTATACGTATGGGGAAAGAGGAAGAAGAGGAACTAAATCTAGGAAAGTAAAATAGGTCTCAAATCTGAGAAGAGCCGATCATGATAAAAAGTACTGATGTGAGAGAAGAGATATGTGCCTACAATTGTAGTTATGGATATCAAAAAGGGTTTGATCCGGGATAGAGGGGTTGTATTCATCATTTTGTATTCTTGGTTTTCTCAAACATTTGAAGACTATATTCAATTATTTCTGGGTCTTTCTCATCTAATCTGGTCTACTGATCTAATTTCCTCTTTTTAAAACTAATGCAAAGTTGTTTTGAGGATTATTCCTTTATAATATAATTTAAGATAATTTATTCCGATTTTCCCCAATATTCTAGATCTTTTATTTGTCCAAAAAATTTGTTATTATTTTATCTACTCTTCTAAAGTGACCTCTTGGAAAATAAATTGGTAGAGCATTTAAATCTACAAATTAACTTCAGTTATAGTCATTTTTATTATATTGATTCATGTATAATTTATCTCTTCACTTATTTAAGTCTTCTTTAATCTCTCTAAAAAGAGCCTTGTTATTAAATTTATTACAAGCCCTAAGGGTGTGTTCAAATAATTTATACATTTTGTAGCTATTTTGAATGAATTTTCCCTATCGTGTCCTTATGGTTTTTGTTAGTACTGTATGTGTTAATGATTTAGGGGGAATTTATTTTTAACATGGTACTTTACTGATGCTCTTAATTGTCTCAGTTTCCTCAATTATTCTTTAAGATTGTTGAAGTAAAACAACATATCACTCTAAAAAGGGATAATTTTGTATTGTTTTAGGCAGAGTTTTTAATCTAATTTTTTTCTTGACCTATTGCTACAGGTCGTATAAGGATTATTTCAAATAGGGGGAAAAGATAGCTTTTTTATTAAAACTTTTTATTTGCAAAACATATGTATGGGTAATTCTTCAACATTAACCCTTACAAAGCTTTCTGTTACAAATTTTTCCCCCCTACTCCCCACCCCTCCCCTAGATGGCAGGAAATCCACTACATGTTAATTATGTTAAAATACTTGACAAATCGAATATATGTATACATATTTCCACATTTATCATTGTTGTGCAAGAAAAATCATGTCTACAAGAAAGAAAAATCATAGAAAGGAAACACAATGCAAGCAAACATCAGTAGAGAGCATAAAAATGTTATGTTGTGGTCCACATTTCACATCCCTCTCTCTGGGTGTATATGGCTTTCTTCACTGAACAACTGGAAGTGGTTTGAAACATTTCATTGTTGAAGAGAGCCATGTCCATAAGAATTGATCGTCATATAGTATTATTGTTGCCGTCTATAATGATCTCCTGGTTCTGCTCATTTTGCTCAGCATCAGTTCATGCAAGTCTCTCCAGGCCTCTCTGAAATCATCCTGCTGGTCGTTTCTCACAGAACAATAATATTCCATAACATTCATATACCATAATTTGTTCAGCCATTCTCCAATTGATGGGCATGCATTCAGTGGGAAAAGATATCTTGTTTTAATTATGTACTTCTTGGGGAAAGTTCCTAATGTTGCACTTTGGTGGACAGTAAGAGTTCTTCATTTCAGACATAGATTCTGGAGATTATAATAAAGGAGGGCTCTTCCATGTTTATGCTTTTCTAGATTTTTAGTTTTGAATTTTTTTTTATTTTGTTCAGTAATTCAGTTCTAAATCTATCTGTACCAGGGCTTTTTCCTTTTGACAAATTATTTGTGGTATATTGAGTTTCTCTTTAGGAGTCTGACTTATTTAAAATTTCTATTTCAAGTCTGATTGATATTGGGTTTATGTATTACATATACATTTGTATTTAGTCATCCATTTGCTCTGCAATTACTGCTTTCTTAGAATCATCTGATATGTAGGAAAGCTTGTTAAGAGAACTTCATTTTCATTCTGCATGTATCTTTTTATAAATACATTTTCATATACATCAAATCATTTTATTCTCTTATTCATTCCAATCTGTTTCATGAGGATACTAATCCATTAACATTTAAGGTGCAAATTCTTAGTTTTATGTTACTTTTTGTTTAATCCTTTTTGGCCCATGAGTTCTTTCCTTAGAGTTAATTTGATTGCATCTCCTCCCCTTTTCCTTCGCGTTTTCTTTCCCTATCCCACATTTGTTAAGCCAACTTAATTATTCTTTCTTTTTATTTAGTTAGTTAATTTTTGCTCCTTTCATCCATTACATATTAAGTATATGGTTCTAAAAGGAATCTTTACCCCATCCTCCTAATAGCCATCCATCTTTTTAACTTGAATATAATTTATTTGCGTCATTTTCCCAAAAAAAACATGAACTTCGGGTCTTTTCCTGCTTTACTTCTTTCCCCTTCTGTTTTATTCTGGAATTTAGTTTCCCCCTTCTCATTCATAGGCTATATATTTATGCATTTTTTCTTAATTTTTGACGTTCCCTACAAACCTTTTGATTCCACCTCTGTCCCATTCATCTGTATATAATATTCTCCCCTTCTCCACCTTTTAAAATGTTATTTTTATTATAAACTCAGTTATCATCTACAAACAGAAACATTCCATGAAACACAAGGAAAATCTTTCTTCAATTTTTCTCCTTCTCGTGATTTTGAGCATTTTCTCCAACATGGGTAATGATAGTTTGGATTTCTTGCTTTAGAAACTGCCTGCTTATGTCATTTGACCATTTAGGATTAGATGATGGGTCTACTCTTATGAATTTAAATCAGTTCCTTATATGGCTTGGAAATGACATCACAGAAATGGTACAAAGGTTTTTTTTTTTCTGTTAACTGTTTCTCTTCTAGTTGTTGCTGCATTTGTTCTGTTTGTGAAAAACTTTTAGAATCCTTTTGTAATCAGTTGTCCATTTCATATTCTCTAATCATCACTACCTTTGATTGTGAATTATTTCCCTATGGATAGATCTGAAAGGAATTTTTTTCATCCTCCTCAAACTTGTTTATGTCACCCTTTCATGTTTGTTATATGTCCAGTTGGAACCTATCTTACTATGTGATATAAGATGCCCGTCTGCTTCCTTGAATTTCTGCTGTTTGAAGATGTTTACAAGTCAAATATTCTGCTTGTGTCTGTTTAGTAGAAATGCCTCAAATGTCTCTAATTTGGTTGAACCTTTCATTGATGACTGGATTTTCAGGATATGGAGTTCAAATTATATTTCTTTTTAGAATGTTTTTATTTTATTTCACTTCTCTTAGGTTAATTAGGTTTTCTGTCCATTATCATGGCTGCTCTCAGAATTTGTTGTTTGTCACTGGAATTGTTAAATTTTACCCTGTGTGTCTTGGAGTTTCAAGTATATCCATTCTTCCCCTTCCTGAACATGGAGACAGTCTGTGAGACTCTTTTGATTGTGCTGTCTGTATTCTATTAGGAACTTTTGGAAAGTTATTATATTATTTCATGCATTATGGTGCTCAACTTGTGTTTTTATCATATTCTTTTGGGAAGCTTATGACCTTTAAGTTGTTTGTGTCTGGCCCTTCTTTTCTGCCAGATTTTCTTTCAGTTTAGTATTAAATCTTTGTTGTCTCAGTGTTTCAGTTTTATATTCCTTGTCATTAAGTTTGACTTATCCTCCTTTGGTGGGCAATATACTGTCCTCTCAGGATTAAACTGCTAATGTCCCTTAGCCTGCTCTCCTATTTGGTTTCTTGGAGGAAAGAACTGAGCCAGATTTCAGTATCCTTTCCTTGAGGTTTAGGATACCTCTTGTAAATTGGCCCTCTGTCTTAGTTTCTTCCCCAGCACTCACCCTTACTTTCTTGGGGTGAACTGAATCAACTTTATGTATCCTTCCCAACCCTGTAAAAAGCGAACAGAGAGAAATTTCTTGGGGTTCTCTAACCTAGGAAACTGCCTTAGGTAAATGGCAGCTCTATTTCTTTTCCTGGTCTACAGTATCCGAATAAAATCAATGTTTGTCTTGAGGGATGGAGAGTGGCAGGAAGTCAAGTGTGCTTATAGTTTCTGCATTAGGAGAATGCTGGATTGGATCCCAGGCACAATCTGTCCGGCTGATGGGAGAAAGATGTTTAGTGAAAGCTTTAAGAATTAGTATTTTTCAGTGTTCATTTATAAGAATATCACGTTATTGGATTCTTCCGTTTTTCTCCTGTAGATTGAGCTGCAATTACCCTATGTATTTCTTTTTTAGTTGGGGTTTTGAGTGTTAGTGGAAAAAAGTTTTAATTCTTTATGTTGTTTATCACGTGACCCAGAAGAGGAGCTATGGACTGGTGACCAAAAAAAAGCTACAAATTTAAATTATCAAGTATGTATTGCAGGGGAAGGACAGGAAGCAACCTCTCTCAATAAAAAGGTAAAGGGAGTTTGCAGTTTTCTCAGTCAGCTGCCATTTCAGCTGATGCTTTTTCTTTGTTATGGTGAAAGCCTAATTTAACCATACCATTGCAAAACTACTTTGGGTGAGGAGACCTTTGTGTGATATGTCTGTTGATAATTTTAAATAGGATTGCACCTGACATATTAGTCTTCATTCCCGAAAAGGGGTATGTAGAATTTGTTGGATCTTTTGGAAAAACCTGGCAAAACAAGGGTGAGGTTTGAGGCAGTGACTGCTTGTATCTGCTTCCAGAAATAGAGGGAAAATCCTTAAAATGACTGTAAATTACCTGGAATTTCCTATATCCATCTTAGACCTTTGTCCTTCCTATTCCTTAAGGTCTCCATCAAATCTCACCTCTTCTGAAAACATTTCTAACTCTTCCAGCCCCCAGAAGGGGCTTGCCCTGTTTTTCAAACCTGTTGTAATGTGACTCAAGCCTAACTTTGGAAACATGGCTACAGCGCATTGAGTGAAATGTGGTCCCTGAACTTGACATGTTATTTTCCTGACTCTGCACAAGTCACTACCCCTCATGTTTTGAGTGCTTTCCCTCCTCACTTCTCTCTCTCTCTCACCAAGCCATATCTAATCGCTGCCAAATCCATTTTCATCTCTCTCCCCCCTCCTACGTCAGCCTTCTATTTTGGCATCCTGCCTCCTTTCACCTACCAAAGCAATTTTTCTAAAGCATGGGTTTGATCATATCACCTCCCCTGCTTAAGGAGCTTCAATGACTCCCTTTTACCTCCTGGATCATGTATAGCTTGTTCTTCTAGTGCTGGTTTAAGTTACTAAAGTGTAAAAAGTGCACTAAGACTGTTGGGACTCTGAATATAAATTTCTCCTTGGCACATTGAAGGCTTGTCACCAACCTAGTCCCCTCCTACATTTTCAGTTTCTTTTTTTCTTTAGATTTTATTCCCCTCTACACGTTCTCCAAACTAGCTAGTATAGCCATGCTAGTGTACTTGCAATTTCTCCGATAGTACACTCCTGTCTCTGGAGTCTGTATCTGTGTACCAGCTGTCCATCATGCCTGGAATGAGCACCCTCCCTCAGTTCCACTTTGTGGTCTGAACTGGCTCAAGACCTGCAGACAATATTAGCTGCTGCATTTCAGTTTATTGTTAACTGTGCTTGTTCGGGGGGGGGGGGGGAAGCAGAAGTGGGGGAGGGGAGGCATGCAAGGAACGAAGTTCTGCAGAGTTACATTTGAGGGCAGAACACCAACAGTTTCAAGCAGAGGGGCTGCTCTTGGTGTTCTGACCATCTTCAGAGCCCCACTGTGTGGCTGTGCCAGGCAGAGTTTGGTGTGCGGAGTTCAGATCAAGGGCACATGTACTAATCCATCCCGCTACCCAAGGAGCCATTGCTATATCTGTGGGCTCATAAATTTGCATCACTCTTTCATCATTCTCAGTCCCAGATGGCTTCAGATGGGTAAAAAGCATAACGAGATCCAGGAAGACATTATGATATTCTTGGGTCAAAATTTCCTGGGCTGGTTGCTTTTATCGGGCTCTGAGGGCTGGTGTCCCTGAGGTGTGAGCCTTGCTGCTGACTGACTCCACAGACCTCTTTTGGAGTTCCACATTATTTATTTGCGATAGGAGTTATATTATTATCAACGGCAAAGAGTCTGCGACAAAGGCCCCCATTCATGTAACGATCCACCCCGGCCATCACACAGAACAAATGTCTAGAGAGTTTCCCCAGCTTGTATTTACAGTTTTCCCCAAAGCCGTTATTATTTTAGTAATGGAAAGACAAAGTAGGAACTTTATCATAAAGCCCAGCGAGCGTCATCAATGTGTCTTTGAACTGGGCGTTTTCATCAATGGCTCTTTTGAAGCTGCCACTGGTGAGGAAGCATAGCAGAATGAACTTTGAACAGCTTGTTTGGAAAGCCTTCTGCCGTCTCTGGCTGAGCAGACAGGTGGCCGAGCCTGGCGAGTTCCTGCCAATTTCTAAAGTTACACTTTTATCCACTAAACAAGCATCCTGATCCGGGTTACCAAACAGGGCACTCGGCGGGAGCCCCTGCGCGTGCATATTAAATGTCGTTCCTTCTGGGGCCTGGGCTGTCCACTTTCGGCGGGCGGGATCTAAGGCTGTTTCACCCTCTTCCTGTATTCCCTGGCTTTGGCTGAGGGACTCACCCTAGAGACCTTTCTCAGAAAGGGTCTTCATGGAGAACAGTGGAGGCACATGCTTCTATTTTAAAACCACATGTTCAGCACATTTGGCATTTGTGAAATGGAATATGGTTTAAGTTTGGTCTTTCCAGCAGAACTTGCTTTTTTTTTTTTTTTGAAACAATGTCAAAGTGTAAAAGTTTTTTTTTTGTTTTTGTTTTTGTTTTTTAAAATATACAATGAGGGGATTTCCCCTGCCCCCACCTCTGTAGGGCCAAAGAGGAGAAAATAATAAAGCTTACCCTTTGGGCCCCAATAGTCAGGCTATTTAGTGGCTTGTTATGGAAACATGGTCTTTTTATTTATTTTGGATTCAGTTGATTTATTGTAAGAGTCCCATCAAGAAAAGCAGCTCTAGCCTGCCATCTGAAACTCAGGATGTATTCTCAGCAAACAGTCTCGGTGTCAAAGTTTATTGGATCATATTAAAAGACGATTATTGTGTGAACTGTGCTTTTGTACCAGCATGACAAGTGGGGAGCTATTCCCTTTAAACCTGTCTTGTTCCCTAAATCAATATTCATTGGTAGTAAATTGTCCAGCTGACGAAAATGAACCAATGACCTGGACCAGGCCTAGGCAAATGAAGATGTGAACTCCAATTCCCAAGCCTGATGATTAAATCAAAAGTGTTTATGGGGAGAAATCTAAGGCAGAATCACTTAGCACTAAGGGCAGGAGTATCAACAGGGGCTCACTGCACCAAAACAGTCAAGCTCTTGGCCCAACCGAGCTATTAACTCCAATCGGCAACTATTTATTGAGCTTGGACAGTGTGTGAGGCATCACAAAGAGTATGGGAAAAGGGAAGATGTGGTCTTGGCTGTCAAGTTTAGAGTTTAGTTGGGGCCAAAACACTTGAGAAAAGCACTATCAGGAGAGGTGAGATTTCATCTTTTCTGGGCTGCTTTTTCCCAGCTCCACCTCCTCCACTGTTATATCTCCTTTGAGCTGAGGCCTTATCCCTTTTCTGAACCTCTTCTTGTCTCCAAGACCCTAGTTGGAATACTACACAAGTGGGACTGCACAGAGTACTCCAAATGGTTTCCAAATGAAATAGTATAGGAATTTGAGAGAAGCAGAGTAAGGAGGTGAACCAGGAGGACTTGCTTGGTTTCATGACAGCAGCTCAGCAGGTTCCTCCACTGCCTCATTTACTGCTACAAAGCATTTTAGTCCGTGTGCTTGGGTTATAAGTTTAGTCAAGATTGAAGGGTTCTGTGACCTCGTGATCTGGGCATTCTATGCTCGTTTGAGAATTCAACAGTCCCTTACCATAAGGATGTTTCACTTTAGAATTTATGTACCTGGTATAAAGAAATCGCTAGTTAAAAGATTGTTGGCTAAATCTGTGGCCAAAAGTGGGTATGACTTGAGGTTCCTGATGGCTGCCATTGAAAATTGGCCTTTTCTCCAACTACTGGGGCAATCCCCCTCCTCCTCCCCCCTGCTCCATTATTTTTGGAAATAAATGATTTAGGAATTTCTTGACACATTTTGTACTTATTCCAAAGTTTTCTTCCAATTTTCATATTTTACTTGATGGAAGACAAGGAAGGCCTGATAAGTATTATCTACTAACTAGAAGACTCGGACATCTCATTTTCATAAAGAAAAGGTCACTTTAATCAGAATTACCATTTCCTGGTGTTTCAAAAGAAACACTGAAACTAAGATGACATTGACAAATTGCCACTATTTATTTAAATGGTGTAATGCAATCTACCAGTAGTTCCCCAATCTGCATGTTTGACGCAGTTGACCTGATCAACTAATGCAAACAAATTAGCCTCCTGGGTACTAGCTGCATTCTAGAGGCAATTACATATCATAATCTAATAGTATTTGATACACAAACTCTTCCATATAAATCACTTTGTTGAATGGGGGTATTAAAATTACAACGTGTGTGTCTTTGTTAAGCATGACAATCATTTCTATAAATTGCATGTTTAAAATATTTTTAGAGATCTAAAAAAGAAAAAAAATGTGCGTGCAGCATTGAGATGCTAATTCATGCCTCTTTCACTATTGCCAAAAAGAGTTTTCTTGGGAGGTCCAGCTTTGATCTACATTGTGTTATTGGGTTTTATTCTCTTCCAGGTTATTAAGCAATAAATTAAGCCAATTTAATTCTAATAAGAGAATCAATTAGCTAAATTGTATTGTCTAGCAACTGTTTCTAATTGTGAAAGGACTTGATTTATCTGAAATGGATAAGGCCATTTTTGTGTACAATGCTAAAATGACCTGAAACAAAACTATCGTGTTTTCTGTTTTATTTTTTTTAAGTGTGTATGTATGTATATTTGAGTATATCTGTATAGATGGCTTTTAGTTTCCCATCATGCAATACATAGCTTCTATAAAAAAGAAAAACAAGTAAGCAAAAACCGTCCAATATAGTGATTTCTCTCAAATGAGGTCTATAATATTCTGTTTTAGGCTTTTTCATACTATTTCATTATCTTTTCTCTAGGCTCTTATAAACTTTTTCAATGACTATAACACTTTTTTGAATAAGCTTTTCATGTACATGTTTTTAATGTACTTATTTTATTTAACAAGCATCTATCTTCCTCTTCCAACTGAACAAAACAAGTGTCTGTCTCATTCTGAATCTTGAGTTGCTCTCTTCTCTGCCAGGAGGTGGATAACATTCTTCACCTTGAGCACTCTGGAACTGTGCTTAGACCTCGTAAATATTAATGAGAGTTCTAAAGTCCCTAAAAGTTGTGTGTCTTTACGTCATTGTTGTTATTGTACAAATCACTCTCTTGGATCTATGTCTTCACTCTGCACCACTTCATACAACCATCTCTTTCATTGTTTCTTGTGGCTCCGTAGTGTTAAATTGCATCCATAGAACATAATTTGTTTAGCCACTGCCCGAATGATGTCCCACTCCCCTTAGTTTCCAGTTATCTACTATTTTTTAAAGAGCTGCTATTACTGCTCATGTGGATCCTTTTGCCTTCCCTTTGATCTCTTTGGGGTATAAATGAGTAATGGCATTTCAGGGTTAAAGGGCACAGGTGCTAATTTTAGGGATTTGGGGGACAGGGTTCATGCTTTACAGAATGTTGGACACTCGTGGCTGTACCAATGATTGCATTCATGGATCTGCTTTCCAGCAGCCTTTCCAACATTTGTCATTTTCTGTTTTCATCAACTTTGCCAGTCCCAAGGAGTAGATGGTAAAGAATCGAGAGTTGCTTTAATTTGAATTTTTCTAAATATTAGTGATTTGATTTGACCCATTTTTTCAAAGGGCTATTATTAGCTTGGATTTTATCCGTTGACTATCAATTAAGGAATGGCTCTGGTTCTTTGGAAGTTGAATCACTTCCTTATCTATCTTTGAAATGAGACCTTTACTAGAAAGACTTGCTGGAAAGATTTGGGTTTTTTCCCCCAATACCCTCTTTTAAAAAAAGTAATTATTTTGTTCACTTAATGAAAACTGGCCTTCTTCCTTCCTTCTCCCCCATTGCCACTTGAAAAAGAAAGAAAAATGAGACTGTTGCAACTACTATGCACAGTCAAGTAAAACAAATTTCCAATTTGTTCCATAATTGTTTCCATAATTCTATGCCCATCACAGCTCTACCAGGAGATGTGGGGAGTGTGGCTTATCTTGAGTCCTCTGAAATCATTGTTGCTTATTTTCCCAGAGTTTCAATTCCACTCTTTATAAAGAAAAGGGAAGAGAGGAGAGAACATTTATTATGTCGGTTAACAAAATGATTGTTGATTGAAATAATAAATTTTGACAAACCAACATAAAGAGTTGTGAAAGAAGGAATGTGCCGAACTTCAGGACTCTGGCTTTGATGTATTCTGCTTTTGCTTCCTTGCCCAAAACTCAGGGAAAGATTCTGATCCTTCCTCATGGTTAGTTTGTTCTGCCTAGAAATGCCATTTCCACCTCCCTTCACTTCCCCACACTTCTCTAAGACCTTTTACTGTAGCCAATTGTTCTGACCCCCACATTCAGGTACACGCCCCCATATGGGGTTGCAACCCACAGTTTATGAAGCTTTGATGTTAAGGACAAGGCCTGGATTCAAATCCACCTTCGACATAGTGATTTTCGATGAGTCAGCCTCCTTATCTGTGGATGGATATAGAATTCAAGCATTTATTAAGTGTACACTGTGTGGCAGGTCCTTTGCTAAGCACTTACGTGTGTCGGGGGAGGGCGATCCAAAGTCAGCAAGATAGTTTTGCTTGGTGAGAGCTCGTATTCAGAAGGAAGAAGACAACACATTGAGGTTAGCTACAAAGTGGACAGAGTTTGAGGCTGTGTGCTTTGCATACGAGGCAGTGCCAGTCTTGGAAATCTTATCGGCAAGGTGCTTGTGGGCACGTGTGCAAATGCTTTTCACTTTAATGTGGTCACCATTTGTTGATTTGGCCTTTATAGACTCCTGTGGACTTTGTTTAGATAAGAATTCTCCTTCCCCCCCAGCTTAGCCACAAAAATAGTTGTTGGCTTTTCACTTGGTTTGTAGTATCACCTTTGCAAATTAGGGTCACTTATCCACTGCAGTGTACAAGGCACTGTGCACAGTGCCAGAGATACAAAGGGAAAACCCATCCTTGCTGTCAACAAGTTCACCTTCTAATGGAAGAGGGGATGACACGGAGAGAACGAGGAACACACAGAATGGACACGAAGAGTAGGCTGTATGGGAAAGGCATGGCACGTAGCGGGGATCGTGCAAGGTCTCCTGCTGGAGATAGAACTTAAGGGAAAGCTTTAGAAAAGGAAGACCTGAGGAGGGAAAGCACTGCAGGCCTGAGAGAGCCACTGTCAAAGCAAGGAGGTTGTAGGGGGCAGAGTTTCTTGGAGGAATAAGAGCAAGTAGACCACAGCAGGGAGCCCGTGGATAATAGCCTGGCATGAAATGAGTGGAGTACAAGACCAGGAAGGGGCTGGGTTGGGAAGAACTTAGAGTTGATCCTGAAGGGAATAGGAAGGTACTCAATATTATTGGGGAGGGGGTGACAAGATGGAAAATCACTGTGGTGGCTGAATGAAGGAAGAGATGTTCAGTGAGTGTGGTGGCCGTGTGAGTGGACAGGAGGAGGCACATATGACAGTTGTGGAGAAGGCAGAGTCAACTAGATTTAGCCACTGATTGGATCTGTGGGATGTGTGAGGATGAGAAGTCAAGGAGGAGAGACAGTGAGTAATTTGGAGCCTAGTGGTATTCTCTATTTTTTTTTTTGCTTCTTGCTGAGGCAATTGGGGTTAAGTGACTTGTCCAGGATCACACAGCTAGGAAGTGTCTGAGACCACATTTGAACTTAGGTCCTCCTGACTTCAGGGCTGGTTCTCTAACCAGTGCACCACCTAGCTGCCCCTCTTGGTGGTATTCTCAATAAGGAAGTTTGGGAGAGGAAAGGATTTGCAGGGGAAGATGACAAGTTCTGTTTTAAATATGCCCAGTTTGAGTTGCCTAGCTGATATTGAATACAGGTTTTCCACAAGACAGTTGGTAACATGAAACTGTATCTCAACAAAAATGGAAGGGGGCTTATAATGGAGGGAATGAGATCAAGAGTGTATGCAGGGAAATTGGTTTTGGCAAGAAAAAAAGGTCCATCTTTTGATTCGGTATAGAAATGAAAGGAGAGCAGGGGAAGATATCCAAATGAAGTGCAATGAGGAAGAGGGCTGAAGGGTGGCAAATGGCAGTGACTGCAGCTCTAAGGAAAACATTTGGAACGACCGATAACAATAGCCAAGTGATGAAAGGATAGAAGGATTGCCTTGCTGCAATCGGAGCAGACTTGAGATTAGATGGGCATGCTTGGGATAGGCCAAGGTAAACTGGGTAACAGACTAAGGAGGCAAGAGATTTGAAGTGTAAAAACATGCAGCGTACAGCGCTCTGCCTTGTGGCCTTAACAGGTTCTCAAGTAATTGGGCAATAGTTCACAAAATGAAAATAAAAGCAAATATAGATAATATTAATGTCATTTTCCATGACAAGGTGTGAACTGGAGAGGCCCTCCCTTCTGGTTTAGCAGTCCCCATTTCTATTTTGGAGGCAGCTAGGTGATACGGTAGATAGAGTGCTGATCTCAGAATCAGAAAGACATGAATTCAAATTTCCTTTCTACCACTTAGATAACCAGGCAATCTCTCTGGACCTCAGTTTTGGCATCTACAAAGTGAATGTTAGACAGGATGACCTCTGACTTGGAAAGTCTTTTCCAGCTCTAAACCTGTGATGATGATAAATTCTGAGATGGGCAGGCCTTTAATGAGGATGCTGAAGACACAATACATTTGGCTGTATTATCCTGCACAGCTGGGAAGCTGCTCTTTTGTAGGACCACTTGACTTGAAATATCACTGAAAAAAGCTAATGTTAGAAAGCATTGAATGTCTTTGATAATCCTAATTGATTAGAAATTGTGTGTGAAAATATGTATACATACATAAAGAGATATTTGGGACATGTAAAAATATATGTAAACCAGAAGACCCCAAAATGTAAAGAAATTTTTAAAGAGGTAAATCTATATCAGCTGACTAGCAGTTGAGGTGTTTTTAAATGAACATTTAATTAAAATTTAACCAAGTGATAATATGTTCATTAAACCCCCATTGTTGCATCAGACCTCTTATTGAGTTTAATAACTATAGCAATCGAGTTTCCCTGCAGTTCCTGCTACATTAGAAAATGTCTAATCAATTTAAAAAGTAACAGTATTGTGAAAGTTAGACATGATCTAAGTAAGGTGGTTTGTATCTGCTCTTTCAGGCACATCCGGTATCCTATTCAGAAGACCAGAATGAAATTCCAGCTACCTACCATTCCTCTCAATCTCACTATGACTTCCCAGAAAAAGGTAAGTTAGAAAGTCCCACGGCCCAAGTGAAGGCACATCCCTTTGTCTCTGATGATCCAGCCTCTTAGAGAAGTTTGGGGGGTAATAAGGGAGCATGTACCAGCTCCTTTATTAACAAAGTCACTTTGTTATAGTGTGGCTGGAGCCATTTGCTAAAGGCTTTTCATTTCCCAAAAGAAGAGTCTGTATGTGCGCTTTTCAAGTGATAGGAGCCAGAGGAATGAGGTGCTTGTGCTGTAGGAAGATCACTTGGCAGCTCCATGGATGATAAGGTTAGAGAGGGAAGAAACTAGAGGCACAGACCTACTGCAACAGCCTGAAATAGGGGTGGTGGCTCTGTCCAGAGACAAGGGATACAAGAGGTATTGTGGGTATAGAAGTAACAAGGATTGCCAACTAAAAGTTTTGAACCTAAGTGACTGAAAAGCATGTTGCTACCTTTGATGTGAATAAATATTGAAGTCAGGAAGGTATGTTTTAGTGGAAAGATACTGCTTCTGGACATGTTGAGTTTGGGATGCCCCCAGAAATGCAAGGAGAAAACTGTTGCTGAAGCTCACATCGAGATGTGGCGTCCCCACCATAATGCACATCCATTAACAGTCAGCCAGCAGACTTGATTAGCTTTTAGCAAAGGCATTTATGCAACATGTATAGTGAAAACAGTTGCTATAAAACATTGCCCACCCACCGTCAAACCTGTGGTGCACTCTCCCACAAATAGACCAAGTGATGAGAAAGAATGCAGTCCAAGTTAGAGCTCAGTGGTAGGGAGGCTACATTCATGGGCAAGGAATAACAGTCATTTCTGGAGATGATAGCACTCCATTACCTTGTTGTGAAGTAGAGGGGAATTCTTTACCACATGTTACTACTCTTGGGGTGGATTCTGCTTTCTATGCCTGGTACTGCTTTGCCTACATTAAAGAGGAGAAAGCAGGGGTCCTGTGGCTCTGGCCCACAAGGCATGAGAGGGAAGATCTTGACATATTTGTTGATGGTAAGGAAGGAAGTGGTAGCTAGGGGGAGATGGAAGATGAGAGCCAGCTGGATGGAAACGATCACTGGGTCAGTCTGTCAGAGGAGCTGAGTGGATTGCTTTGGTCTTGACACTTGATGTTATCGTGAGAGAGAGGCAGGGGCTCACTTGTAAATAACGTGTATTTTGTCTGACAAGCATGAGGTGGGAACTTCTGAACGGCAGGAGTGAAACACAGTTGGACTGAATTTAGACAAAAGGGATTGGACAAGTTGTTGAGGGAAATTTGAAAGAAGAGAATTTTAGGGCCGAGTAAAGGGACTGCCTTACTGAAGGAGCCATCACAATGGTCACGTGCCTTCCATCAGCACTGCTTGACAGTCCACTGGATGGATGGCAGGCATGGAGATAACAAGATCAGAGCACCAAGGAACTTGAGGAGAGGGAGAGTACAAACTTGAAAGGAGAAGAAGATGCAGACACAATACAACATAGAGGGAGATTAAAAGTCACCGGTGGGACAAGGTAGGGGCAGGAAGCCCCAGACAAGGCCTGAGTGTCGGTCTTGGCTGGGCTACTAACTAACTGCCTTGTAGCCTTAGATCATTTCCTCTCAATTTCTACAGCTCTAAAATGGGTGGGTTGAGCAGGTAGGTCTCTATTATTATAGTACCTTTCTTGTATCAGAAAGGATCCCATACCTGCCTTACAGAGTGGATGGGAAACCCCTCTCATTTCAGAGGTGAAAGGATCTGTCTCAGGGCCTTAAAAGCCAACATTGATGCTGTCCTGGGGGAAAATTTTGATTTTCAAATCTGTTGCATGTCAGGTACAGCATCTTCCTGTCTATATGCAAGGCGGACATCTCACCTTGGTAAAGAGAGGAACGTGGTGATCCAAAAGGGCCATCCCGAGTCAACGCCTAAACGCAGGGAAAAAAGGACCCATGCATTTAATTACAATATAGTCATAATCATAAAGGCATTTGAGAAAGAAGGTGCAAAAGTTGTATAGCTCAGGGCAGCCATAAACAGGGCTACCATTTGCATGTATTTTATGATCCTATTTACTCTTTTTTTTCGTTACAAAATAAAAGTGCTTAGTATAACAACTGTCATATTACCTTGGGCTAAATGGGAGGGATCTGTGGTTATTGTTGTGGCAGTGGGTGTTTTTCTTTAAGGAAGCATAATTGTAGCATGATGTGTGCATCACGTCATAAGGAAAGTTATCAGATTATGCCTCTCTCCCCACTCCAACCCCCATTTTGTCCTCTCTGAGAGCACATAACCATTTGGTACTCAAAAATGTAAGGGGGGGGGTAGTACAGGGCAGGGCCACCCTTTGCTTTGATCCTTCTCGGTTCCAGCCTTGCTCTGCTCAATACTTAGCTTTTATGGTTTGGGGGTTTCAGTATTAGGAATATAGCCACTCTGTGATTAGGCAATGTTTCTACAGGTATCAGTGCATCTGGACAAGTCTATTCTATTGGGAGAAGCTTGTCTGCATATTCTGGTTGAAAATTAATGATTCTCCTATGGGTTTTTGCTCTCACATTTGGATCTCCTTGGAGCTTCTGGAAATAATCTTTTAAAAGGCTACTGTAGAATATCGTATTCTATGACATGAGATCCAGAAGGCATTGGGCTTATGAGTTAGTTCACTCAAGGCTAAGAGGTACAAAACACTCAGGTCTGCCATTAGAGACAATAGCTTCACCACAAGAGAATCCTCGGAAGGTCTTTGGAGCTCAGTGCCCTGAATGAGCTCACATTCTAATGCCAATAGACAGAGTAAAGGGGAGGCAGTCACTGAAGAAGAACTAGGGGCAGAGATGAAGAGGTAGGGAATTCTAGGCCTGGGGTCTGAAGTGTGTTGTGGGAGGAACTGTTAAGATGCAGGGTCACTGGGTTGTAGAACACATTGGAAGTAGGAAAGTATATACCTAGGCAGAAAAGAGGGAAAGGTTCAGGTTGGGAAGTGTTTTGGAAGCTAAAGGATTTTATATTTGCTCTTAAAGGTTGTAAGGGGAGACACCGGAGTTGTGTGTGTGTGAGTGGGGTGATGATGAGGTGAAAACTACACTTCTGTAACTGAGTGGAAGGAGAAGAAATTGGAGTGGGGAGACACTTAAGGCAGAAAGATGAACCAGCAGGCTGACGTAATAGTCCAGACACAAGGTGAAGAGATCAATGGTTGTATCATTGGACATAAGGGAAGGGAGATGAGAAATGTTGCCAAGTTAGAAGTAGAAGGAGAGAATCAAGAATCATAC
Source organism: Myrmecobius fasciatus (assembly GCA_023553655.1). Classification (NCBI taxonomy): domain Eukaryota; kingdom Metazoa; phylum Chordata; class Mammalia; order Dasyuromorphia; family Myrmecobiidae; genus Myrmecobius; species Myrmecobius fasciatus. The sequence goes on along the minus strand of JAJPUD010000192.1, from coordinate 427,450 downwards.
CTTAGTTGGAAGCATGGTGATTGCAGACAGTGGCCCTCCTGCTGCTTGAGGTCAGAAGAGGGAAAGGTGTTGAGTAAAGATCAAAAGATGTTCTTTTTTCTAGACAATGTTATATTTATGATGTCTTCTGAACATTAAGTTCAAGATGTCCTACAGGGAGTTGGTGATGTGAGAAAGAGATCCAAGAATCACATCAAGAGGATGAGAGCCAGTAAGATCAAGCTCTTAAGGTAGTATAGAGGGAAAAGAGATGAAGGCTGATGGCAGACACCTAGAGAAGATTCAACAGAAGAGCCTGAGAAGCAGGGGAGGCAAAGAGGATGAAAAGAAGGATGGCACGGCTGCCACCATTGGGGACAGAGGTTGCAGACAAATGAAGAATTTGGCCTCCAAATGGCAGACAGTTATCTCAAGGAGTGAAAGCTTTTTAAAGATGGCTGTGTGTTTGGAAGCAGCAGAGGAGCTGCCAGTGAAGAGGATAAGATTGGTGAGAAAGTAGGGAGCAGAGAAGACAAGGGGAAAATGGGATCATTTGTGCATGGAAAGGGATTGTCAACAAGAGCCACTTTTCTTGTGCATGAAGCCATGGAAGACATCACAACAGAGAGAAGGGTCTGTTGTCAAACTAATTTAATCTCTAACATATGACAGCTCTTGGAGCACTTGAACACAAGTCTTCTTTTCTCCACAACAAACTAATTCCTTGTACTGAACCTTGCTCTCTAGACACCATATCGGTTGCCTCTGATATTTTTTTGTGTGTGCAAGCAGCACATTTAGATTCATCCGGTGCCTCTCTGTTGCTCCCCAGATTAACTTGCTGTTGACTTTTCCAAAAAATATGGAGTGATTTTATGATTCATAGCCAGAAACAGCACTAAGGATATCATTGTTAAAAATATTGGGGTTTTGTTTCACAGAGAAGCTTAGTATCATTGAAAGTGGTACTCCACCTCTAAAGTGTAAGCCATCTTTGTCCTATAGCATCAAAAATCTGTGTCACAGTGGACCAGTTTGGGGAGTCATTTATTCGGCTGCATACCTTTCTCAGGATTATGGGCGTCCTTTGCTTGATTTTTCTTGAGAGAGGAAGCAGGTCGAATCCTTTCTCTGCATCGTGTTAGCTGTGTGAATAAATTTTTCAGAGAGATTACCTCTTTTTTAATCTTTATTTTTGCATGTTAATCTCTAAGCCAGAAAGATAGGAGTTAAAGCCCGAGTTAATTCCTCCCTGTGTGACACTGAACAAGTCACTCAATCTCTAAGGCGATGACTTGTAGAGAAGATGGCTGTCCAACGTGGGAGAGGGAGTTTGATCATCTGGAAGCTCTGTCACTGAAATCACTCACCTGTTTTTCCTGTTCCAATCCTTCAGTTCTCAGAGAAGGCCAAAGAGCCAAGGTCTCAAAGTCAAATAGAAACAGATCCCGCAAGTCTGTCCTATTGACCTTGAAAAACCATAAATCCCCATGATCGCTGTAGTGTTGTGCTTTGATTTACTTTGCTAAATCTGACAGAAGGCTCTGTGGCATTCCTGGGCTTGCTACAATTAGCAAAAGAGCCTTCTGTAAACAGGAGCATCTGGACAACGCCACCATCTACAGGAAATCGTTCTGCCACGAGAGGCACCCTAAGAAACTCTGGTTTGGCTCCTGCCCTGGGCATCTATAAAACAGTGATAATAGGGCACCCCTGCAAGGGTTGTTGGGAGGCTCAAATGAGATAAACGTACAGTACTTACAACATCAGCTTTTATTACCATTCAGGAGTGTCATATTGACAAACCTGGCAAGAAAGGCAGAAATAGAACTATTATACAGAGAAGAAAAGGACTTCCCCAAGATCTTGCCACAAATGAGCACCATGCTAGGATTACTTGGAAAGTGGGCCCGCAAAGCATGGTGTCATCAATGGTCTTCTGGCTCTGCCGGGGCTTTCATCACATAATTCTCTTGCCTCTTTTCTGCTCTTAAGAATACCTAGAATGGGACATAGAGGATGACACCCCCCCTTCCAATGCTTGCTTCCTTGATTGCGCTCTATGTATAATTAACAAGCACTTTTGTCCAATACCTCCAAGAAATGTGGGCCAACCTCTCCCGGCTGGTTTCTAAAGCTGCTTGGTAATAATGGGAGTTGGGAATTCCCTTGGGTAATCACCCCTGTGACCTCCAAGCTGCTTCCCTGCTCCTCGGGATGTCGGGTGAGGGGAGCCCCACACCTGGTAGTAATGATGGCAAAGGTTCGGGAATGTTTACCATCCCAGCACCCTGATATTGTCAGCGGCAAGTATACAACACGCCTCGGGATCAAGGCGCAAAGTTCCAGGGAGGAAGGGAGAGATTGAGGGCATGCTTTCTTGTAGACCTGACAGGAAGTAAGTGCACTGCATCATGCCAGGCTGGGGACATGGCAAAATGGTATTTTGTCTTTGGTGCCAATTGTGGAGTAGTCTAAAATGCTCAAGGGGGCACTAATTCAGAGAGAGACAGGTTCTTCCCAGCTTGCCGCATGACTCAGACCCTGGAGGGAGGCCGCAAGTCCAGGCTTTGACTATTTTCAGTGTCCCAAATAAGGCCCCAGAGGGTGTGTCAGGTGTCAAGTTAGTGATGAGCTGGGAACAACCACCACCACCCCAGAAGGAGGGAAGAGGCTCCCGATCACAATCATGGGTCCAGTTACCCACGTCTGTTGGAAAAATAGGAAGTCGGTAATTAAGTGGAAGTTGAGTAGATCTTGAAAATATATGATTTCGGGCATATAACCAAAACATATTTGTGGGAGACCAGCATCATTGAACGGGAGAAGTAAAGAGGGGTGGGAAGATCTGTGTGAGCAGAAACAGGAAAACAATGCATACGAGAAAAAGCCACAATGGTTCTGTGATGCTTGAAGATTTACAGACAGCTTTAGTGACATGCTCAGCATTCAGATCCAGGACGGATCTGAATACAGATGTTCTCCACATAATAAAGTCTGATTTAGAAAGTACAAGACACTTCCTCTCACTCTTTTGTAGATAGGAGAGTCCATGAGTATGGAATACTGCATGACATCAGTGTCTGTTTTTTTAAAGATCACTTCGTTTTGTTGAATATTTTCACTTTTCTCCTTGAAAAACTCTTACAGAAAGGGTTCAGGGCAATGTAGACAAAATCGATCACTAAAATTCCTTAGAAATAAAAGGGTGTTAGGTTCTCTGGGTATTCTGATCAGCTGAAGGCTAGCAGAGATGCCACTTTCAACTAAACAGGGGCATTCTGGATCTCTGGATTGCTTGGCAGAAGATCGACAATCCCTAATCTGATCTGGAATGTCTGAAATCTTCTCAAATCAAAGAAACCGACCAAGTCATCGGCAGATCCAGGACACAAAATGACAGCTTTGTGATGAACTTTCTGTACATTTTTTTAACACTTAGATCATCCTATCCACAGAGCCAGGGACTGTCTGGTAATCTTTGTCACAATCACAGTTAATATGTGCTATTTCTCTATCATGCTTCTTTTTCTTGCCATTTCACTGACCCTGTTTCTAAATGCAATTCTCCTTGTTTGGGGCTGTAGTCACTGTCCTGCCCCAGATTTTATTAACGTGGACTGATAAACTAACTCAGTGAATATGCCACAGTAGGAGCAATAACTTTTTTTTCCATTCACTTGCTTCTTCTGCATAGGTTCTTAGACAAATGGCCATTTTATTTTCTAAAAGACCTCCAAAGGGTATCTAGCAGAAATGAATGTGGAAAGGTGTTCCCGCTATCTCCCTCCCATTAAGACGTCCTCCAGCTGCCTCCCAGAGGCAGCTTATTCTACCTTAAGTGTTCTACTTGACAAGAAGAGGAACCAGAAGGTAGCGTGCTTTTTGATTCTCAGTGCCCTGGCTCTGGTCATTCTTGAGCATTTAAAACTCAACAAACCACAGTTCCCCCAAAGCATGTTGTCTGCAGACTGAGATGTGTCTAAGGATTTCACTGCCTTTGGGGGGTGGGCAGCAGGATCCCTTTCCACACAGTTCACTTTACTATATAATGATTTGGCTTTCACCTAAGGGGACAAGGGACACCAAAGTCTTTCTCACTTGCTTGGCAGATCAAAGGGAAGAAAAATAACACAGAGACTCAAATGTCAAGGGCCTGCCTTTTTGCTTATATGTGTGTATTGAAAAACAAAAACAGGACTTTGGAAATCAGGGAATTTAAGTTTCACGTGCACTACAGCTACCCTGTTTTTATTGGATCCAAATGCTTCACTGACAGAGCCGAGGCCCATCCAAAGAGTTGCTTTTGGATAAAGTTATTTACACTGAAGTTTGACCCACAAGGGCAACAGAATGGCTAAATACTCTGGGTAATCTAACAGGCAGCTTTTTTTTTTTTTTGCTCCAGATCATTTAGATTTAGAAACCTTTCTGATAACTTCAAAGTTAGTTTTTTCCTGCATGCAAGGAACAACGCTCCTTTACCTGAAAATAGGAATTTGAAACCTCAAGCCTTGATATCAACATATCAGGAAGTGGGACCCTAACATCTGACTGTTTCAGAAGGCCGTCAGAAAAAGGCTATTATTGGCTGTGGTTATGAATTGTCGAGATCACCCCAGAAGGTCAAAGTTAGTTTTTTGGTGAGGGTTGTTTTATCATTAATACTTTTTTGTTTTTATATCACCTTCATTTTTGAATATGATTTTATATCTATTCACTTCATGGAGTGCTATCCCTTAAAACAACTTGGTTGAAGTCTTTCTCTATTTTAACATCACTTCAATTGATTCTGACAGCAGATTTAATGTTCCTCACCCAACCTGTGGAAGTGAAGCTTTTTCCATGTCAGCCCAGTCTCTTACATAGCACTGAATAGGTATCTTTTGGAAATTCAACATGTGTAACAGCAACTGCCCATTTGGCCTTTCCAAAAGGAAAGGAACATAGGGCTGAGGGCAGTAATAGATCACGGTACACCTATCTCTTACAGTCTCTTGCTGGGGCAGTAAGGGTGTCTTGGGCTCTCTCCCATCCTGAAATAACACTAGTTTCTTCCAGTGGTTTTTTTCTGGATAAGGAAGACTTGAGCTGGGTGGGCTGCCTAGCCTAAGAAGTCAATTTATACAGATAAATGAAGCTTTTCCTATCCTCTTTTAGCTTCAAATAGGACTCTGCTGAAGGTGTGTGCTTCTGAAGATCTAGAGGAGTTGTCAGTAGACAAAAGACTCCAGCCTCATCTGGAAGGAACATGAGAAACAGTCATGCTGAGGCCCCCTTCCCCATTGCTTGTGGGATATGGACAGACAACACCTATCTTTCTGCTAATATAACTTGGAGAGGTGAGTAGGGGCTGGCCTTTCTTTCTTTCTTTCTCTTTTTTTTTGCTGGAGTAATCCCACCCAACTATCCATTTAGAGAGCATTTGATCCTTATTGGGAAAAGAGGAGAGAGAGAGAGATTATCTCTTCAATTTTCATCTCAAAATGGTTATGAAATATCTATTAGGTTTCCAAGGCTTAGTAAGGTACCACAAAGATAAGTGAGGGTTTTAGATCTATGGCTCCTTAAGACTAAAAGACTGACTTCTCTAGGCTCCTTTATACTTGAGACTTATTTCCAAGCTTCGCATCACCGTCCTCAGGCTTTAGTTCTCTACCTCCCCAAAGCGATGGGCATCTGAAATGAGATAATATGCTTTGCAAGCTGTTCCTGTGCTACAGAAATGTGAGCTATCATTTCTCCCAACTCTCTTTCCTCCAGTCTATTTTTTAAAAAGCTTTTTATTATCAACATTGATCCTTGCATAGCCTTGTGTTTGAGATTTTCCCCTCCCCTAGATGGCAAGCAATCCAATATATGTTACATCCAATATGTGTAAACATATTTATGCAATTCTCTTGCTGCACAAGAAAAATCAGATCAAAAAGAAAATGAGTAAGGAAACAAAATGCAAGCAAACAACAACACAGAGTGGGAATCTTATGTTGGGATCTACATTCCGTTCCCACAATCCTTTCTCTGGGTGTAGATGGCTCTCTTCATCACAAGATCATTGGAACTCTATCGTTATTTCTCTAGATCTTTAAATGTGAAACCATGACTTGGGCAAGTACATCCCTGAGAAGCCTGCATCAGCCTATCTAAAAATATACCATTACAACCACACAGACATAGGGGAGTATAGCTCTAAGGACTCAAAATATAAGATTTGGGGACTTTCTAAAATGATGGACTACAGTAAGGTTGAAGAAATTAAAAGAAAGAAATCCTTGCACTTGTTAAAGAATTCAACTTCAAGTAGAATCTGAAGGTTTTATGTTTTTGTAATCTTCTATTCATTTACATAGAATAGGACAAAATAGTTCCTAACAATTTCCTTTTACCCATTGAAATCTTTTTCATTTATGATTTTGGTCTTTAGGTTTTCCCCTTTTGTTTTGATCAAAATTGCAGACCTATTTTGTTACTTAGCAAAAAAAACCCCAAAAACATTGCCAAGTTTTATTTGTCATGTAATAGTTATTTTTTCATTCCATACCCTGTGCATCAGCCTCTTCTTTCTCTTGTTGAGACGTAGTAACTGGAATTAGTTGAATCACTGTTAGAGATGTTTTAGAAGACTTTGCTTGCCATCGTTACAAGAAGCCTTGATATGCATCTGTTAGGAATATTTTAAATAACCTAAGCTTTAATATTTAGGTTTGTTAGGCTATGTGGTGTAAAATGTTTATCTAAACCTCATTTCTGCCAGACTGCTTTCTGGTTTTCCCTACAATTCTTGTCGGGAAAGGAATGTTGTCTCAGATTTATAGATTTCTGAAATCCTATTCTGTAATGAAGCAAGGTTCTATAATTGAAATGGCCAAGATAGGAATAGAGAATCATTAAAATATTTTGTCCATTTATATGCTAACAAAAGAAATAACAGAAGAAATAGGTGAATACACAGAAAAATATAAAATGCCCATCTATCACCACTACCATTTAATATAATTTTACAAATGCTAACGAAAGTGAGGGAATAAGCACAAGTATTGCTTTGTACAGATATCACGCTCAGAGAACTCCAGAAAGTCTACAAAAAAGAATTTAAGTAAATCCAAATAATCTCAACATATATATATATATGTTATGCATATATATACACACACACACACACATATATATATATATATATATATTTAAATCAATACCAGCCTGACAGAAAGAGCTAGAAAAAAAGCTGTTCAAAATAATTACAGAATATAGTCCTACTGCTTGTGTCATACAAGTCAGCCAAAAACACACTAGAGTACAATGTTTGATACATTCAAAGTTCCCCAGTTGTTGTCTAGGAAAATTGGACTACAAGTTGCCAGAAAGTAGGTTTATAGAGTACCTCATACCATATACCTGGCAAGATAAGCTCCAAATGGATAAAATGACAGTTCTAAGTTGATAAGCTTTCAAATCTATGTATAGTAGAAGTATTAAAGACCAAACAAGTGCTTGCTGTTTCAAGCATGGCCAACTCTGTGACCTTATTTGATCTTTTCTTGGCAAAAGATAGTGGAGTGGTTTGCCATTTCCTTCTCTGGGTTAATTATCTGAGGACAGTATAGAACTCTGGTCCTCCTGACTCCAGACCTGATGCTATCCATCATGGCAGTTACCTGCCCCAGAAAAAAGTGCTAGAATTCATCAGAATAGACATTTGTCATTTTATAAAATGTATGTAATATAAAAATTAGAAAAAAAATACAAGTAACTGAAAGAAAAACCTTTTGCAATAAGTATCTTTGTAAAGAGCTCAAAGTTAGAGAAATGATCAAAGGATATGATCAGTATTCAAAGAAAGAACAAATTCCATGCTATCAACAATCATTTGAAAACTAACTCACTAACATTGAAGTGATGAAAATTAAAGCACAGATGGCAAAAGAGCAAAATGACAAATATTGGAGGGGTTGTGGGGAAAATAGGTACACTAGTGATGGAAATGAGAATTGGTCCAGCTATTCTGGAAAACCATTTGGAACTCTTCTCAGAATGTCGTCCACATTTCACACATACACATATACCCTTTGGCCTACTAAACTACTCATACCCATAGAGCTTTGAGCTGGCTCTGCCATCATTAGGTTTACCGATTTCTTCTCCATCATTTTTATTGTTCCTTTTTTGACTCATTGTGAGTGGATTAATTTTCTGATAGTGTTAATTAAAAAGGTAAAATAAAAAAAAATCAGTCTTGAGAAGAAACACATATAGCCAATGGATGGGCTTCATCAGTACCCCAAACATTAAAGGACTAAAAATATTAAAGAATTAGAGATTTGTGGGATGATATGATCCAAATCAGACTGAAGAAGGAGGTAGGATGAGTTTACAATATGTACATCAGGCTCTGAAGCGAGAGTGAGTCTGGGAACCATCTAGGTTAAATCAAGCCATTTAACGAATATTTCATGTCATACAGAACATAAGTGGCAGAATTGAAACTGCAATCTCAGTTACAACCCAATATCAGAAAAAAATCAAACCACAGAATGTCAGTGTTCCTGAAAGACAAACTGATTTATTTTTTGTTTCTTTGTTTTTTTTTTTTATCTCCAGTGTCTAACACACAGGAGGTATACAAAATCAAATAAGTTTGCACTAAAACTTTTGTAAAATGTGGCTGTTCTTTTAAGTGGAAACTGTTGGATGTATTTTCCAGTTTGGAGTTTTAAAACCACCTCAGGATTTACGAGTTGGAAGAGACCTCTGCAGTCATACAGGCAGAGTAAAACTGATAGAGAATCTCACTCTAACACAGCCAACAATTGGCCAACCGGTTCCGCTCAAACTCTTCAAGAAGAGAGATCTGAACACTTCTCAAAGTAGCCCATTCCACTCTGGACACATCTAATGGTTATTAAGACTTTACTGGCACAAAACTGAAATTTTCCTTTTTGCAACTTAAGTAAGCATTTGCTGTATGCCAGGCTGGTGCCAAGTGCTAAAGATTGAGCCTACAGAAACTCTGTTAGAACAAGATATTTTACTTCCACATACAGAGTAAGATAAATTAGAGGAATATCAGAAGGAAGGAATTAGCACAAAAGGAAAACTTCTGAAACGGTTTTCCCTCACAACTTTGCCTGAGAAATTTTCACACCACTCCATAGATAGATGAAATAGGTATCCACATCAAACATTGACTGATAAGAAATCGTTATTGCATGGGCCAAAGTTTAAGGGGTTTTAGCTGGGACTTACAGGAAGCCAGGAAGTAGAAATGAAGCAGCAGAACATAGAAACATCAAGAAGGTCAATGTCACTGTGGGGAGAAAGTGGGGAATTAGGTGCCACAAGACTGGAAAGGGAAGAGAGAATCATGTTAGAAAGGACTTTGAACGCTAACCAGAGGAGATGGAGCCTCTGAAATTCACTGAATAGATGAGTGATGGGGTCATTCTGATGGTGGAGTTGGGAGAGATTTGAATTATGGAGGCCAATGAAGTGGCCCTATGTCTGCAGTGACAAGGGGACTGCATCTGGATGGCTACAGTGGCAGAGAAGAGAGCTTATTCCAAAGAGTTCAGTCTTCTACCTGGTTCTGCAAGAAGTTCTGCCCTCTCTGTGTCCAACAGAACAGATCTATCTTCCACATGACTGCTCCTCTTGATCTAGATTACTATATCACACTGCTAACTCATACCAAAACTATAGTCCAATAAAACCCTGAGAGTTTTTTTCAGAATGTGCTTCTCCCATCTTATACTGATAAAAATGTTTTTTTTCATTATTCAAGTAACAGACTTTTAATACTGATCCCCCCCAGTGAATTATTAGATTCAGTCCCGGGTTCTAGCCTGTCAAGATCCCGTTGTATCCCAATGCTGTCATCCAGGGGGTTTGTTCTCCTTCCCGCTCTGTGTCATCTGAAAATGTGATGAGGATACCACTTATGCTCTTGACCCAATCACCGATAAAAATGTTAAATAGCACAGAGCCAAATCCAGACCCCCATGGTACTCCATTGGAGACGTACTGCCATATGGACATCAAACCATGAAAAACTACTTGTTAAGCCATGCCATCCAAAATATATCATCAAAATTCTAATCCATAACTATCCATCTTCTCCAGAAGGATAGAGGAGATGATCAGAATTTAGGCAGAAATCTAAGTCAACAAGGAAGCAAAGTAATACAAGCAAGCCTCACCAAACCTGCAACTCCTCCAGACTGAATATTCAACCAGGAACATAACAAAAACCCAGAGCTTACAGGGCAAGGAAAAAATATTGCAAGTGTCTAGAAAGCAAAGTCTCCAGAAGCCAAAAACCATATACTAGGCTTGCAGTCAAGAATAACTTACCTAGAAAACCAGTAGAATCCTATAGAGGAAAAAAAAATATTGAAATAGATTCCCTATGCAAAGACCAACGCTGCACAGGAACTCTGAAGTGCAAGCGCAGGTGTCAACAGAGACACAAATAGGTACACATGAAAGAAAAATCTTAAATTAAACAAGAATAAATCTACTTCCATACTCACATGGAGAGATGATACCTACATCCCTTCTGATATCTACTGGGCATCATAGAGGGAGTTTAATTAGATTCAAGGTTTGGGAGTAGTTTGTTATACATTGATAGCAAAAGAAGAATAGAAAGAAAGGAAAGATGATCTCACACAAATCAGGGTAAACAAGTACAAGTTTATACAAACAAGGAAGAAGGGGCAGGGAGAGCCATTGAAAAGAAACTTGCCATCATCTGATTTAGTTAAAGGAGGAAAGGATATGCACATACAGAACTGGGTGCAGGAATACATTTTATCCAACAGAGGAAAGGGGAAAAGACAGAATAAGAAGAAGGGATGAGTGCTAAGAAAAACAAACTCCAAAAATATAAAAAATACTTTAAACTCTTTTTGTAGGGTAAAGAATTGGAAACTAAGGAGGTACTCATCAACTGGAGAATGGATGAATAAGTTATGGCATAGAAATCTAACAAATACTATTGGGCTATAAAAAATGGTAAAAGGAATGGCTCTTAGAGAAACCTGTGAAAATTTCTATTAACCAATGCAGAGTGAAATGAGAACAACTAGGAAAACAATTTATATCGACAACGATATTGTGAAGTCTAACAGCTCTGAAAGACTCTGCGACTTTGATCCCTTTAATGACCAACCACTATTTCAAAGGACTAGGAATGAAATAAGCTACCCAACTTCTGAATAAGAGGTAAAGGATTCAGAGTACCAGATGAGACTATTCCCCCCACCACAAATCCAATGAGGAAATATATTTTGTTTGACTATGCACATTTGTAACATTGGGGAGGGGGGGTTGCTGCTAAGAGAGAAGGTAAATTTTTGCTAATTAGAAAAAAAATTAATTTTAAAATGAAAAAAAGATGCTTTAGTCATACTTAAAGTTAGGCATCATATTTACAAAGTGAAAAATAAATCCCTCCAAAAAATTACATATGTCAAATCAAGGGCAACTAAATCCACAGTATTCCTTTTACTATATTAAACAAGGCCTCTTCCCTGCCAATTTTCTTTCCACAGTCCTAGTTTCAGCGCAGGCCCCAAAGAGCTCACGTCCAGGTCAGCCCTCAAGATCCGGGTACAGAGAAGGATGGATGCAAGTATGACACCAGCTCAACTACGACCTGCCGCACCCAAGAGTACACCCAGCTTACTTGGATCATCCTGCCCTTTTTGAACTCCATGCAGAGGGGTGGGCCTGGAAGGACCACTGGCTCACTGCCCATGCTTCCTGGCCGTTTTGAGGTAATTCTTCATCTGCTTTTCCTCCTCGTTCTGCTGGCTCCTTTCCCCAAATGACAGCAAGCTCTCGTACTCCCTACAATCAGAACATTTATATATTGTGTTAAACCTAATCAAAGAGTAAAATGGAACCTACATATCTCCAAAACACAATGTTTGCATAATGAAGGCTTATCTTTTGTCTCAGTGCCAGGCCGGCCACCTCTGTTTCTCCATAGCAGCATTCCCCGGAGGTCAGTCATCATAATAAACGTACAGTGACATATTCAGGGACTCAATTAAGAGCAAACGCTGAAGAAGCTAATGTGCCCCCCCATCTAGTTACTGTTAGACAAGTACCTTAAAGTGTTTGGGGGTAGATAAGGAGATACAGCACTGGACCAAAAAGTAGCTAAACACATAGGAGCAGAATTCCCTCCTGGAATTTGAGTCAAAAGAAAGCATCCTGTCCCACCAGACCTCAAAACACTGAAAGAAAAGCTTTTGGTGCAATATCTTTTCTTCTGGATAGACGGGGAAAGTGAGAAAGTTATAAACGTCAGTCAAAGCACTTACTACTGGTAGGCTTTTTAGAATAAAGGTATTTGCCAATTTCTGCAAGGCGCATGCAAATTTCCAATTGATCTGTACTGTAAAAGTGGACATAGGTTCTTTTGAGGGAAAAATAAGCCTGTAGACAAAGCAGGAACGTGCCAAGAAGAAAAGGCAGACATTTTCTAGACCTGAACTTTTCCTTTTCATTAACTATAGCCCTTTTACAATTCTTTCCAATCCTGTAGGGCAATAGATTCAAAGGTGGAAGATTTAAGTTAAAATGTCAGCTTGGCCACTGTTACTGGTAAAAGATCTGGACTAGATCAGGCTGTCAACAAGCATTTTTAACCACATGTTACATGACTGATGTTAGGTGATGAGACCTAAAGTCTCACCTTTCCAGGTCCAGAATCCCAGTCATGTCCCTGAGGCTAACTTTTTCCTATAAAACAACTTCTGGCTCATGACTTTGCTGTTATCACATAACCCCATCCAGCTTAAATTACAAGTATAAAATGGACCCTTGATACCTTCATCAGGTGAGAAAAGTTCAAATAAATCAACTACTCAAGGACTAAGTGCCAGAAGTCCTTGAGGGGTACTGAAATTCAAGGGAGTGCCATAGTATTAGGCTTTGAAGATTAGCTAAAGGAAAGCATGCTGTATGCAAGGATAAAATAAGTTGCATTCCTATTAGAGAGATCTTGTTTTTTTATTTATAAAATGTTTTCCCGACACGACTAATATGGAAATACATTTTGCATGATGGCACATAGATAATCTATACCAAATTGCTTGCCTTCCCAATGAGGGGGGCAGATAAGGGATGGAGATAAAGTGGGATGTTAAAAAAAATTACGCAATCTTTAAAAAGAAATGATCAATAAACCTAAAAGCTGATTCCTTGAAAAAAATAACAAAATTGATAAAGCTATTACTAATCTTATTTAAAAGAATTCAGAAACTACTGCGCATAGTTTTATGCTACCAAAAAAACTCAGAAAGCAAAATAAAGGATTACTTTCCAGAATATAAAATGCCCAAGTTAACAGAACTCCAAATAGAGATCTTAAATAATCCAGTTGCAGAAAAGGAAATACATTTAGCTGTAAAGGCACTAAGAGGAAAAGAGAGAAAAACCTGGTTTAGATGAATTCATACAAGAGTACTATCACAATTTTGAGGAACAATTAATAATATCACTATTAGAGAACTTATTCTAAAAAAATAACTATGAAAGAAAGGGCTATGCAAGCTTGCTTTTATGAGACAAATACAATGCTAATTCCTAAATGATGAAAGGATAAAGCAAAGAAAAATTACAGAATGTCATTAATGAATATTCAAAATTTTTAAAAAATCCTGTCAGAGAATGGAATAATTTAAAGAAGAAATTATAGATTTTGATGAAGTTGAATTAATATCAGGGATGCTAACATGTTCTGACACTAGGAAAACAATATAATTTTAGATTTTTAAAATCAAAATTAATAATAAAAGCAACCAAGATGACACTATTCCAATTGACTCAGAAAAGCCTTTAATGTATGCAAAAAAATTCTAAGCATGGTGGGAACTTTTTTTTTAATATAAAAATAACTACAACAACATACACAATGGGAGATGTACTATGAGCTTTTTGCAGTGAAAATAAAAGTAAAGCAAAGATGGCTCATATCCCTTCTATTTTTTGATATCTATCTGGAAATAGCAAGAAGACAAAATAAAGTAAAGGGAGGCAAACCCTAATCCTATTAGGACAAAGAGGACAAAATTATCCTCATTTGCTGGTGCCATAATGGTTGTTAGAAAATCTTAGGGAAGCAGCCAAGATCCTGAGAGAATAGTTTCAGCAAGTTTTACATTATAAAATAAATCCACAAGAATCACCCACATTTCTGTGAATAACAGAAAAACCAAAGAAGCAAAAATAGAAGGGGAATCACATTCAAATTAACTATGAAATACTTAAAATATGTGGGAGTCAGTCTACTGAAGCATGTTACCACATACACAGATCGAATCAGAAAGTGCTCCTTAAAGACCAGAAGGAATCTTTGTTGTTCTTGACTGATAAAGTTTGCTATTATTACCTTGGCAATACAGATGCATGTTACAGTTTGAATGCCATGCAAAGAGTATAAAATTTCACAGAGCTCAATAAAAGAACAGAGAAACCAAAGAGCTAGAATGCCAAAGGAAAGAATGGAAAGAAAGTTAAGAACGAAGGAAGAATAAGACTTCTGGACCTCACACTATATTATGAAGCTTCAATTATCAAAACCATTTGGTCTCAGTTTAATAATAGCAAAGTAGGGTCAATGGAATACACGGAGGTAGAATCCAAAATAAGGGGATATCATCATAGCTTTCTAGCATTTTCAAAGTTTATAAAGGGGATCTCATATTATCCTCATTTTACAGATGAGGAAACTTAGGTAGGTAGAGACTAAATTATTTGCCATAGGTCCTTACAGCTCATAAAAGTCTGAGGGGTGGATTTGAACTTGACACTTCCTGACTCTGGATCCACAAGCACTAGTCACTGTGTTACTCAGCTGCCTCTGGGACTCAATGATCTAGTGTTGTCACTTTAAGGACTCCAAGGTGAAATAGCGTGATATTGTAATTTACATTTCCCTTATCTTTAATGATGTGGAGCAATCTTTTATATATGTGTTAGTTTGCAAATTTTCTTTTTTATGTTGACTTTGGCAAAAACATTTCTAAAGTACCTAGTATATGAAAGGCACTGCCCTAGGGGGAGGGGCTACAAATAATGATAACCACCAAATGTGGGAATAGGGAACTCAACAATCCAGCAATAAAGTTGAAAAAATAAGTTCTTTGGGCAGGGGAGAAACTCCCTACTTGATAAGAACTTCGGGGAAAAGTAGAAAGCAATCTGGTAGAAATTAAGCTCAGAGCAACATCTTATACCATCTTCCACAACAAACTGGAAAAGGAATTGTCCGCTTGAGGATTGAAGATCTTACTACTCAAAATCATGATACCTTTTATGGTAATAGGTAAAAATGAGTTAAATATTTTCCCCAAAGATCTGAACTGATGAGCACTCCAATCACGTTGCCAGTGTCACAGAGAGAGGAATCAACAGCAGAAGTGGGAAGTAAACCCTTGGGCTTCTGAATTGAAATCCAGCCCTTTTGGCACTTATACTATGCTGCTTCATCAACACGTTTCTTCTGCGTCCTCCAAAGAATCTAAGCTCCTTGAGGCTTGGCCTGTTCCATTTTGGGTTTTCCGTGCCCACCTCCCAGAACACTGCCTTTCATATATACTAGTTGGCTCATGTGAGCAACCTGTAGAGTTGTCACATCAGTTGATTGAGTTAGTTGTAAAAAACTTTTAGTCAGTTGTACAAAACTATTGAGCCACTGAACTGTTAAAAAAAAAAAAACCATCCCCAAACAAGAAGTAGGTTAAAGATAACTGCAAGCCCTAAGTGTGAATGTTTACTGAGTTAATTAATATTAAGGAGGAGGAGCTCTGTTATTTTAGAACATAGGTTGTATGAAGAGGGAGGTGGAAACATGCCAAGGAGGAACATGCATTGGGAAGACCAAGGAATCTATAAATTCCATCATCCCCAGATGAGAGGATATGGAATAAAAGGCTCATTCTTGTGTCTATAAATGCGCGTCTATTCCGGCAAGAATTGTAAACCTTACTAACTTACTTCATATACTCCTGATTTCTTTTTTTCTTTGAAGCATATAACAGTTCATAAATGTAAACCAAACTACACTTAAAAAGAATAATTGCAAACTAACCAACACCTATAAAAAGACTGCCTCATGTGACTAATGACAAAAGAAATGTAAATTAAAGCTTTATGGAGTCCTCACCTCAGAACCCTTAAAACAGTAAGACTGGTAAAAGAATGAAAGAGTCAGCCTTGGTGGATAAGGGGCAAAGATAATTACACTAATACATTCTGGATGAACTTGTAAATGAATTCAGCCATACAGAGAAACAATGTGCAGCTATTAAAGAAAGTTGCTTAACCATTTAAACCTATTGGCATATAATCTACAAAAGTAGAAAACAGAATGAAGGGTCCCATATATTCCGCTATTATAATATTCAGAATTTCCAATATTTCACTATTTGTGACAGCAAACAATTGGAAACAAAGCACCCATAAACTGGGGAATGGCTAAACAACATAGTATATTAATATAAAGGGATAAAATTGCAGCATAAGAAAATAGGAAGAATTTATAGAGACATAGCAAACTCTTATGAAATGGTAGAGTCAAGTGAGCAGAATCAGAAAAACAGTATACACAATGAGTTCAATAATGTAAATGGAAATAAAACTAAAAGACAGTTGAATTCCGATTAAATGTAATGACCAGTGTCCATCCTCGATAAGAGATGATTGAACACATCACCCCTCTCTCCATAGAGAGGTAGGGTACTACAGATAAGGAATGTGATATATGATGTCACACCATTCCTGTCCATTGGTTCTACTTTCCTATTTTTCTTTGTTACATGGGTGAGTTGGGGGAAGACAGAGATATCAGGAAAAGTGTTATAAAAATAAAAGATATCAATTCAAAATAAGGCTGTGTGCATGGTAACTGAATTAAGTGTTTGTGTGTGTGTGTGTGTGTGGTTTGCTCTGAATACTGAAAAAATTAGACATTTTTTCAGTATTCACAGCAAACCAGCGGTCTTTCTACTTTTAGAGTATGAGAGTTGTATTTTCTCTTGCTGAGAAGGCAGTTCATAAGTTCTATAGTTCAATCTGTACCTGAATATGATTAGGAATGCCCTCTATATTTCCAACAAGTGATAATCTTTGCTTCACAATCTCACGTGGGAGCTAAATACCTATTAAAACTTTCCAAATCACTTGTTAGTGCTTGTATACCCCCCTTAAATGGAATGCCAATTTGTTTTTCTGTATCTTCGTAAGAGTTAGCGAGGTCTTAGTATGCAGGTGATTATTTGGGACTGGAGCTTGAGAGACAGATCTGAGAAACATTTGCACAGAGATGGAAATTAAATCTATGGGACCTCATGAGGGCCCAAGATAAAGGTCAAGGACAACAATTTTCCAGCCCAAAAAAACTTAAGAGGTCCAGAGGAGAGATCTGTCATACTTGGGTTCTAGTTGGGCCAAGATGCAGTGCAGGCCACATCCTGACAATGCCAGCAGGAGGCCTTGCAAGATGGTGCAGCAGCAGCAGCAGCTTTGGGAGCTCTTAGCACACAAACAGCAAGAGGATTAGACCAGTTTGATCAGAAAAAAGATTACAAGGATCCCTTCGCTGGCACTGGGTTTAGAACCCTGTTGTTGAACCATGTGCAATTTTCAGAATGAAGGGAAGCACTAGCACTTGTGGCTATAGGTGAATAAATACCCAGAGCATATGCTAGGAGAACGGTGACCATATTGTTTCTTAGATCATACCATCTTGGAAGCACAAAAAACTTGAAACTTGGGATGATGGGAAGGGGTGGCAGGAAACACACCTTCCTATTAAAAACAATGGAAAGCAAAGGGATAAAATGACTGACTAGTACCTATCTAAAACCATGAGCAAACATTATATGTAATAGGGATAAGCTAGAAGTATTCCCATTAACATCAGGGATGCAAGAATGCCCACTATTATTTACTATTGTACTGGAAATACTAACTATAGCGATAAGAAAACAAAGCTGTCACTTTCTGTAGATGACGTGATGCTTTCAACTCCAAAATGACTTGAAATAATTAACAACCTGAGCAAAGTTGCAAGATATAAAATAAACCCACAAAAATCACCAGCATTTGTATATATTGCCAGCAAAGTCTAACAGGAAGAGATTGAGAAATTCCATTTAAAATAGCTGCTACCAATATAAAATATGTAAGAGTCTACCTGCCAAGACAAGCCAGTAATCATGTGAACACAGTTACAAAGCACGTTCCATACAAATAAAATCAGATCTGAACAATTAGAGAAATACTAATTACTCATGGATAGCATGAGCTAATATAATTTTGGCAGATCTCAAATTATATTACAAAGCAGTAACCTTCAAAACAATCCGATACTGGCTAATAAATAAAGTAGTGGATCAGTGGGATGGATTAGGTATACAGTACACAGTAGTAAACAACCATAGTGATCTAGAATTTGATAAACCCAAAGAGCCAAGCTTTTGGGACAAAAAAAATCAGGAGACATTAAGGAAGGAGCAGCATCTCACACCACGCATCAAGATAATGTCAGAATGAGTACATGACAGACACAAATGGTGATATCATAACTAAATTAGGGGAGCATGGAATACTTTACCTCTCAGATCTATGAATAATGGAATGATACTACGGGATGTAAAAGAGATGATTTTCATTATGTTAATTCAAAAGGTTTCGCACAAACAAAAGTAATGCTGTGAAGATGAGAAGGAAAGCAGAAAACTGGATGGGGAAGGAAATTTTATGGCAACTTTCTCTGATAATCATCTTATTTCTCTAATATACTTAGAAGAAACCAAAGCTATCTATAGTCATATGAAAAAAATGTTTTGAATCAATATTGAGCAGAGAAATGGAAATTTAAAGTACTACCTCACATCTATTAGATTGGCTAATATAAAAGAAAAGAAAAATGACAACTGTTGGAGATGTGGAAAAATTGGGAAATAACTAGAAGCAGAATGAAATGCATCCCCTCAATTTGGATTGCTGAGAATAGCTAAGTTATTTACAGTTGATCATTATACAATATTGCTGCTTATCAGCTCCTTTTTTTCCCCGATGCCAGAAAGGTTCCAATGGAATACTTGCTTTGTCTGCTTTTCATACCTTGCTCTTACCACATGAGTAGATCATCTTTCTTGATCATTCATCTGATGATATCCTTCACTCCACTTCTTCTAAGTTTCATAGTTGCTACAGTATAGCCTAGTCATACCCGTCATGATTTCTTCGTAACACTCATTTTTACTTTTTCCGGTACTGTGGCGTTTCATGGTTTGTGGCCATACAGCACATGGAGATAAGCTCTATATGGCTGTCCATGTAACAGTACATCACAATGTGGAGGATAGATGTCTTCCACCCACTTAATTATAGCTGTGTGATTATTTAGGTCAAATATTTTTGAATTCCTGTGGATCTCTGCAGTGTTCTTGGTGGGACTGTGGGTAGTTCTTACTATGCATAAAAAACCATTTGGAGGAGCACATTTTCCCATGTTTATATCTTAGTTGCTATTTCTCATTAGAAGGGCATCAAACAAGGATATCTATATTGTTATACTTTTCAAGGTATCTTGAAATTTTAAAAATATATTGCATAAAAGAAACCAGGAAGCCTTTCTGGGTAAAAAACCCAACTTTTCTTAAGAGAAACAAAGGTGGATTCTACAGTCTTTCCAGTATATAATCTAAGACCATAAGATACAAAATTCAGTTATTTACAGGTCTTTTGATTCGTGTATGATGCAACAAAGTCCTCTAGAAACTGATTCATGTATGGCACAAGATTACATTTTTCAGGTCTTTATGAATGAAATTAGTTCTTTAGGGCCTTCTTCTTTCATCATTTTAGTATAAAGATTAACATATAGGTATGATTATCATAGTCACATACTTAAGATACACACTTTATAATGGTTATAGTCACACTCCTTAGGTTAGCCAACATAGGCCTGCTCCTTGCACTTCTCTCTCTATATATATATAGAGAGAGAATCTCATACTCTTAGTTATTATTAATCTTTTTCCATGCATTTGAAATGGGAGACACCTCGTTGGAAGATACTTTGAGTGTCATTTGAATCTAATAAATGAAATGTTTTTTTATAGTCAAACTATGAGCAAAGTAGGATATTGTTTTCTCTATATCACTGCTTCTCAAAGTATGGTCTGCATATCTTTAGGGGCCCTTGGAACCCTTTCCTAGGTTGGTACTATTTTCACAATACTAAACTGTTATTTGACCATTAAAATAGTCTTTCCTTTTCCATCTACGTGTCTATAAGAAGTCAGATTCTTCAAAAACTCCAACTAAAACAACATATCACAGCAGATTGAATGCAGAAGTAGAGAGGAAAATCCAGCTGTCTCAATGAAGTCAGACAGCTAAGATATTTGCAAAAACATGCTAAACAATATCACTCTTCTCACAACTTTAAAAAATTGATATTTTTCTAAATAGAATATTATCTGTGGAGGTATAATAAGT
The DNA here is from genome assembly GCA_023553655.1 of Myrmecobius fasciatus. Taxonomy (NCBI): domain Eukaryota; kingdom Metazoa; phylum Chordata; class Mammalia; order Dasyuromorphia; family Myrmecobiidae; genus Myrmecobius; species Myrmecobius fasciatus. The sequence goes on along the minus strand of JAJPUD010000192.1, from coordinate 406,951 downwards.
TTATCATTATTTTTAAGCAAATTGGTAAATATTTTTAAAGCTTACCATTTTTTCATTTCTAATACAGTAAATATAGATGGATAGATAAAACCCACATCAACAAAAGCTCTTCAGGTCCCCCATAATTTTTAAGAATGTTAAGGGGTCTTGAGACTCAAAACTTTGTGAACCGTTAGTGAAGCTCTTTTGATCAATTGTACAATGGTGTTGTAGGAGCCACCTAACACAGGCCAAGCTTCTGGTATTTGAGATCCATTATCGCAACAAAAGAAGAAATCTATAGGTCATTTGACAGTTAAAAAAAGGAGGTATTAGCCATACCATAAAAACAGATACCGTGCTCACCATCACCTCCTTGTATCCATAATGGGACACATTTGGTCAGCAGGGCAAAGTATGATAACTCACAGAGCTTTGGGATATCCACAAAATCTTAAGGGTTCTAACTTCACAGGAGTGACCATCTTTTTTACTTTTTGGTGATCAGAAAGCCTTACATCCAGGAATTAGTCTCCTGAATCGAGAAAATCTGTTGTTCAGATATCTTTTAAGGAAAAATCTTCCTGATTTTCATGGAGCTATCTTAGGACTATTTCAGGAAAGATCAACTAGCGTCCATGGTGGGGAGGGGATGTGATTGATAACATTGTCCCTGCCACAGATGGCAAATATGTGATTTCCTGTAGAATATGACTTGCAAAACCCTGCCTGCTTGCTCATCAGAGCTGTCCTCTCTGTACATGTAGTTATATTCTCATAAAATCATTTATATGGATGGGAAGACACATTTATAGCTCAGCAGTTGATACTGTTACTTTTTTTTAATTACTGAGACCATTTTTAACACACTTTCTTCTATTTCAGACATCTTGCAAATCAACCCTTTGACACCTTAAGAGTTGTGTCATTACACTGAATTACTTGCTGTCTAGGGAAGGAGGTATGGGGAAGGAAGGGAGAAAAAATTTGGAACACAAGCTTTTGCAGGGTGAATGTTGAAAATTATCTTGGCATCGATTTTGGAAAAAGAGAGCCATTTGTTCAAAAGAGTTATGCCATTTCTAGTAGGAACCCCTTCAATGTATGTTTAATTTAATTACACTGCTTGTCTCATCTGTGTACTCTTTATTCCCATTTCTAACTTCTCTATAAAATACATTCAAGACTGATACTAAAGCTCAAGTGTGGCAGCTCTACTAAGACAGTGAAAAAGTTGATCAAAGATCTTTAGAGATTGTTTCCTTTTTTCTTTGGCTGCCCTTCCATTTAAAATGACTTTGCTTAGTTGGGTCTCTCACCAACTTATCTTCACATAAGTTGAACCTCTTTGCTTCTCCTTCTCCCTGCTTTTCTCTGTTTTATAAACTGGTATTATTTGTAATTTTTCAGCATTCTTGCACGGCAACAACAATACTATATGATGATCAATTCTGATGGACATGGCTCTCTTCAACAATGAAATGTTTCAAACCACTTCCGATTGTTCACTGAAGAAAGCCACATACACCCAGAGAGAGGGATGTGAAATGTGGACCACAGCATAACATTCTCATACTCTCGATTGATGTTTGCTCGCACTGTGTTTCCTTCATCTGATTTTTCTTTCTTGTAGATACGATTTTTCTGGCACAACAATGATAAGTGTGGAAATATGTAAACATATATTCGATTTGTCAAGTATTTTAACATAATTAGCATGTAGTGGATATCCTGCCATCTAGGGGAGGGGTAGGGAGTAGGGAGGAAAAATTTTGTAACAGAAAGCTTTGTAAGAGTGAATGTTGAAGAATTACCCATACATATGTTTTGCAAATAAAAAAAAATAAAATATAAAATAAAAAAAATTTTCAGCATCCTTCTCTATAATATTTTACAAATGAATTTATATTATAAACCAGTGTTACCCTTGGCTTCCATCTCTCTATCTAGCAAGTAACTAAAGTATTTGCTGACTACTCCCAAAGTATTTAATTATGGATGTGGTAAAGGACAGTGTGCTGTTGTCACATTTGATAAATGGGGACGTGTATAAAATGAAATACAATTTGTCACGTACACTCTTTCAAATGGCTACATAGTCTACTTTCCCAGTCAAAGTTTCAATCTCTGGAAGAAGTCTTGCTCAGGCTGGATTTATTACATTAGTGTGAAATACCGAGTTAAATGTTTCTGTTGTGGCTTAATGCTGTATAACTGGAAACAAGGAGACAGTGTTATTGAAAAACATAAACATCTGTATCCTAGCTGTGGCTTTATTTGGAATCTGATTTCATTTAACAATCTGAGAACTTCCTTTAGTATTTTCTTCTTCGATGATGAATAATGCTATGAGTTTACTCTCTCAGTGCTTTTATAGACTGTTGAGCTTCTTGTTACAGCAATTGACTTAAATCAATTAAACTTCTCTATGAAATCATTATAGTATATATCTTTACCTTTAAAAAATTTTTGGAAATTGAGATAAATCAGATAGGAAACTCTAGCTATGAAGAGTGTTTAAGATGAACATTATTCCCTCCCCCCGCCAAATGCTAGGGATAGCAACCTTATTTTCTGAAAGAAAACAAATTAGGAATGAGAATGTTCTTCAAGTTTTTTATACTGAAATTTACACTTTTATAATCAGACAGGTACAGCAAAGAACCTGAGCACAAATAAAAACCATGACAGATTTTAAAAATAAGTTTTCTCGTTTGGGATCTAAGAGATGAAATCTTAACCAAATTACTTATCCATAAAAATAGTTTAATAAAACAATTCTCAATCTTTTACTCTTAATATAACTTAGTGTGTTTACAGTATGCTGCTTCAGGTGAATCCTAAAACTTAAAAGAAAAGTGCTTTCAGATGCTTTCAGTACCTAGATGTGTAATTAAAAATCCCACTGACGGCTTTGAACTCTAATGCCCTACAGTGAACCACTTAGTTCTTCCTGTTTGAAACAAAAATTTACTATTTGAAAATGGCTGGTTTCATGGTTATTTTAGCAGAACACAGCCCCATTAAAATGCCAGAAATATAACAACAGAAATCAAGGAAAATTGAAAAACAGTCACTTTCAAAGAGGAATTCAAGTTCAGGAATTAAAAGTGAAATTAAAAAAAAAAAATAACTACCAGGAGGCCAAGATAAGGAAGCTTATCTGTTAAGTTCTATACTGACACCAGTGAAATGAGTGTTAAAGGAGATGGTTTATACAAAGGGCTTATGGGGGGAGGGGAGTGTCACTATTAGTTCTTAGATGTCAAAGGACTAAATTAATAAATATATAGATAATAGAGTTACTGGGCAGGAGGCCTTTCCTGGAATTTAATAGCAAAAGTTGCCCTTTAAAAAAACTTTGTTTTTATCTTTAGAATAAATAGAAACACTGAGCAGCATCTAGATCTTACCCTGGTGTCTGTGAACTTTAAGAAGTATTTATTCTGATATTTGGATTTTGATAAATTGGTTTCCTTTGTAATCCTGCGTATTTTATTTTACTCCTTTAGAGACATTCTTCTGAGAGATTAATCAAGGTTTATTAACCACCTATGATGTGCCAGGAACTGTGACCGAAATACACAAAAAGATGAAGACCCCTGATCAAGCCCAGGCCCCTCATTTCACAGAGGAACAAACTGAGATCTAAAGACAAGAGACTCAGGAATATAACTCAGACCACTCGACTCCAATCTGCTACTATTTTCAGTAGATAGTACTCCCTGGATGGATGTTGAGTCATTTTTCAGCCATTTCAAATTCTTCATGGACTCATTCAGTTTTTCTTGGCAAAGGTATCAGAGTGGTCCTCCATTTTCTTCTCTATCTCATTTTACAGATGAGGAAACTAAGGCAAACAGGGTTAAATGACTTCCCCCATTTCACAACTAGCATCTGAGGCCAGATTTGAATTTAGGAAGGAGTTTTAATGACTTCAGAACAGACTATCTGTTCTGTGACAGTGGCACCTAGAAGCCTCTGGTCAGAAGCAATGGAGAAATTACAAGTGGCTGAGAAAAGCCCAAGGTCACAGGCACATTAAGCTTTAAGAAGAAGAAGAATATAAACCAGAACTTCTTCCATGGGCCCAAGAATCCCATTAAGCTGCTAAGTGAACGTTAAGGTATCACCTATTGCCAACTTGAGGGGCGACGTTTCCCAGGGACATACCACACCAAAAAAGATTGTCAGAAAAAGCAACGACTTCTAAGGAGGTCCCAAGAAATGATTTGATGAAGCTTGAATGATAAGCAGGCAATATGAGGGAAGAACAACTTAAATCCTACTCCACCTGCGTACATGAACATCTTGTCCTTAGTAAAGCCCACTCAAGTCATCCAGGACTCTACTGCACAGCGTAATGCCTTATTTGGATCTCCTCTACCTTGGGCCCAAAGCAAGTCCCTCTCAATAAATAAGACTTTACTGTCATCATGTTACTACTGCCCTCTTGGCAGTGGAATCCCATGGACCAGATTGACCACGCTCAGGCTATCAAGCCACGGTCCTGGTACACCTTTCACATAAGGGACATTGTATCCACTGGCTTCCATAACTATGGGGAGATAAAGCACTTTGTAAATCTTAAGGGGCGCTATCCACATTATTACAATAGAACACCTTCTTGTGATGTAGAAGTGACCCTGGGATTCCTAAGGAGGTACCAAGAGAGCACAGCCTCTCCTTCCAAAGCTTTCAAGCATGAAATCATAAGCAGCAAAAGGGGAAGCTTGCTGATGTTTAGAGGGGTGTAGTAGCAGACTGGCCATAACACTGTCACTCTTTTTGCCACCGCAGTTTGCCCAAGGCCCTCTCCTGCAGAAACAGGGTCGCTGCACATGCTTGCCAGCATGTTGCACCCAGGGTTTGTGCTGACCACCAAACTTTAGCCCATTCCCAGGATCTCAAAACAAGAGAGAAGATGTGAGTCTATGTATTTTCTTCTTTCCAGTTTTGGTCCTTTATGGCTAGAATAGCACAGCTTTCTGATGTCTTAAGCAATAGGTCACTTGAGGGTAATAGAGGGATTTTTTTTAAAGTGTACTAGCTTCAACAAACTCTTTTCATATAGCCAATGGTCACAGTTTACTAACCTTTTCTTTCAGTGTTTCAGCCAGCTGAGGAAATGAGAGATTTAACCTGAATGACTCAGACACAGCCCTGATCTGCAGGCTAAAGAGTTTGTCAGACAATGGCCCACTGTGTGCAATACCCTTAAGCAAGCCATTTTAGTGTTACAGAAAGCAAAGAAACAGGACCCGTCCACATCTAAAAGCCGAAGTTGGATATCGACAGTGTTAATTACTGGGTGCACCTGGGTCACGCCGATCGTCTCCTCGCCAATTTGCTTTATTAACATACAAAAGTGATGGAATCGGAAGCACAAGGAGGCATACGAGGCAAGAACGACTCCATTCCAAGGAATGGAGCTTGTATGAGAATTTTTTTTTAATCTGCACCTGCTCCCGTAAAACATAGCAAGCCATTCAACATATGAAAATATCAGTGTCGAGAGTCTGAGTAAATGATAAAGAAATAAGGACGTCAGTGATAAATGGGATGAAACTAAGTAACCGACTTTATTGAACTGTCATCAAAATGGATTTAGATGGGTGGGAGCCTGATTTTCCCCAAAATGAGACACTGAAGTCTCCTTAGAACTTTTGAAGGGGGAAAAGCAATTCAGAAGCCAGGGCTTGGCCTTTGCCTGTCCATATTTGGTCATTTTCTCTTTGGGCACGTAAGGGGCAGTAAATCCAAATTACCAGCCCTATACAGATCCCTATGTACTCCTTGCTTTTTGTTCTTCCAACCCATTCATTTGCTGCACAAAGGGGCTGGGGCCTACAGAAGGAGGGGATTGGGGGCACCCAGAGGCATCTCTCAACAATGGCTTTGAGGCGCTGGTTTAACTCTTCAGCTGATTAATATTCCACATAGACAGAAGCCAGCCTGACTCAGGGCCTTGGCTTAAAGAGCAGATGGACTGTGGCCACTGCTCCTCAATTGATTCATTATTTAGGCCATTAATTTTCTTCTCACCAAAAACATCTGGCGTCTGATGCTTGGGGATAAACTGATATGAGCTGCAAGCAAGTTTAATAACAGGTTTATCTTCTGTAATTGCAGGTTAAAGTCACAGACAAAAGTTCAAAAAGTATTTTAAGGGAAGAGATGTGGGGGACACTGCCTGTTTTAGAAACAGTTTGAGAAAAGGGATTCATTTTTTTCTAGTAGGTATCCATTCACTTTCTAATAACCTGACATTACAAGTATTTATTCTGGAGAGGAGTATTGCTGGCAGCAGCAAGGTTCAATATTTCTCATGTCTCTATCCTATAATATCCCACACTCACAGCCGTGAGTTTTTGAGTCTATAAGACGCCACAGCAAATCAAGCTAAATCACATTTGGGTTACCAGGGCCAGCCAGCCAAGTTTGTCTTTGGTTTCCCCCCTCATTCTGGGCCCCTTTCCAACATCCTTTGTTCCCCTCTACCTTTTCTACATTTTTAGGTGTCAATTCAATTTGTTGATTCCCATTTATTTTTGCTTTTATCGATCTAGGCATTCAGGGATTTGAATTTGCCTCTAAGTTCTGTTCGCAGCCCAGGGATTTTTTTTTTTTTATGTTGTATATGTATTCTCTTTCTTCTATCATAGAAGCTAGTATACTTTTAGCTGAAAGGGAAATTTGAAGTCATCTATTTTAACCCCTTCATTTATTTTACAGATGAATAAACTGAGGCCCAAAAAGGGGAATTTGCTTAAGGTCTCATAAAGAGTAAAGGGGCAGAGTCACAATCCAAATCCAGTTCTTTCTTTGATGAAATGCATTGTGGTGGTGGTGGTGGTGCTGATGGTTGGGTTTTTTTAATCATATCCTGGCTCATTTGAGATTATCTTTTAAAAACTCTCCACAAGGCCCTGTACCTTTTCTTCATTTCATCATTATTTAGTACTATTTTTCATCCATTTATCTTGATAAATGTGGTATACAAGGACTGTGCTTTTCTGTATTCACTCATGACAGTTCTGTGACCCAAAATATTACTGATATACGTGGGAGTTCCAGGAATATTGGCACATTAGAGTCTTGGCTTGTGCCACTGAGTTCTCACTCATTCTCTCTCTCTCCTTCTTTTTCTCTCCCTCCCCCCCCTCTGTTGTGTGTATAAGGTTCATATTGTTAAATACTGCTTGCTCTATGATCTCTTTGTGATTTTTGTCATAAAAGTACAGGCATCAGATGCTCCCGATGTTTTTTTTTTCTGTTTCATAAGATTTTCCTCTATTAATTTAGCTATAAAATTCATGTTTTACACACACACACACACATACACACATACACACACACATTTAAAGTTGCCATCCTCTCATTTTTTATAGAATCTTTGAGCATAACATTTATCTTTTGAAGTCCTTTCACTCTGGTTTGGCATCAGCCTGGTATGACACTGCCACTTGCATTGCTTGGGATTTGACCAGAGAATAGTAAATTTTCATTGTGACTACATAGATTGTTTTAAATCAACTGTGTTTTCTGTAAACTGCAAGTTGTAAAATTCTGCTTTTTCATCTATTCTACAAATCTTCATTTTATTGGGAAGCTTAATACTTTTGCCTTTAGTATCTTGATCATTAGGTCCGTTCCACGGGAGAAACAGCTTCATGTTCCCATTTTTCATTTTTCTGTTGTTATTGTAAACTTATTAGGTCTAATCTAAGTGGCCCACCCCTGGCTAACATTTAATGTGTCTCAGTTGCTTGGCCTTGGACTTCTCTTTTTCTCAAAAGAAAGAACTTCATTTTCCGATTACTTAAAGCTCTTCTGTCTTTTTAGGAGGCTGGTGCTCTCTCACTCCGTCTCTCTCCATCCCCCATTTAAACCTGCTCTCAGCAAAGTTGCATATCAGTGGTGGCAAACTCAAATGGAAATGGGGGCCACCAAACCACATGTAAGGATCAAGGTATGCTGCATAGTGACTTGGTTGTAAAATGTAATAATTGTGTGATTATAATTTATCTCATTAAATATTCCCAATAACATTTTACTTTGGTTTGGACATCACTTGGGAGTGTTGGGGACCATATATTTGACATCTCTGCTATAGAGAGTAAGCGTCTTGAGAACAGGAATAGTTTTGCATTGTCTCTAAATCCCTGTAATCTTGGCACAATAGGAATCTAGGAAAAGCTATCTACATATGGCTGAATCAAGTTGAACAGAAGATGATGCTAGGGAAATAGTTCCATCATCTAATTAACTTTATAATATGAAAATGTAAGCATTTTACATAAAGCATCATTGGGAAAAAAAACCCAAACCAACGTTCATTGCGTATTTGGACCCAGAGAGAGAGAGAGAGCACGTGCCGCATTGGTCCTGATCTTTGTCTAAAACACATATGTGAATGACAAAACCACCTCCCTCCCCTGGGCCTTAGGTTCTGGCCTCTTTACCTTTGCTTGCTTGGGTCTCTATATTTTTGGAACATAAGAGAACGAATATCATTTTTCATTTGACACTATGTTATACAATTGGATTACGGCCCAGCTTGGGAACAACACAAGGTACAGTTTTAGCTTTAGACTGTGCATTTCTGTTGCTAATATTTTTTCCATCATTATATAAGGCAAGAACCTTAGCTTGATCTTCAAAACTGAAGTCAGAAGACATGAGTAACCAGATATTTGGGGACCTCATCTACTTTATAGTAGCTTCTGAAGCAAAAAGTCAATTCAGTGAATGTTATCTCAGAATTGCACTACCTCTGAGGCCATCTAGTCTAACTTCAACTTAAACAAGATTATGAGCTACAATGTACATCTCACACCAGCAGCTGAAGAGGCAGAATTTGAGGACCTCTAGTGTAAGGAGATCACTATCTCCAAAAGTCACCCATTTCAGTTTCAGAATTCTCTGACTGCTAGGAAAACGTAGGGGGGGGTGTGTGTGTGCGCACACGTGCGCACACAGGTACACACATGCAGACAGAGTTAGTTAAATGTGGTCATTATATCAAATATTGTCATCATCTTAGAATGTTTTCCCCTTTGTCACAAGAAAGTTTCCATCTGGAAGAGGGTGAAATGACTGATGTAAAGACAAAAAACATCAAATACAACATTTTAGGAATTAACCGTAAGGACGTCAAAGGCAAGAGTCACTTGTGTAGTGGAATATAAATTATAACATTTTTTGTCCAGGCAGAAATTCTAATCTAGAGTGATTAGACAAGGTGGAGTATCTTGGGGAAATAAAATTTTACTACCACATAAGAAATAACAACACAGAGAGGTAAAGGAAAACTTACTGAGGCAAAATGAAGCAAGTAGGACCACATGATGACTCGCAACAATTTAAATGGAAATTACAACCAAAATCCAGACTGAATACTGTATAAATATAATGATCAAACTTGGCCCTGAAGTGCTATAAACCTGTACCTCCTCCCCTACTTTGCACAGATGAGCAACTACAGAAGCAGAACCTTGTTTAACACTGTTGAACTACATCAGTTAACTTGGGTGAACTGGTTTTTTCACCTCTTTCTTTTCTGTTCCGTGATATAGAACCCACCTTCTTAAACTTTGGTTCATGATTTCATATGGGGTCTCATAACTAAATGTGGGGACTGCAAAACTATGATTTATGCTCAGTGTTTGATTTTTATACATATTTCATAAACCTCTATACGGGGATCACGAGTGGGAAAAGTCTAAGAAGCTCTGCTCTAGATGATGGCCCTTAGAAATGACTGACAACAGCATAGGGACACTGGGCTGGAGTCAACAAGATATGAGTTCAAATAGCATCCCAGATACTTCCTAGCCACGTGACTCTGGATAAAGGCAAGTCACTTAACTTTTGTTTGTTTCAGCTTCTTCAACTATAAAATGAGAACAGTAACACCTACCTCCCAGGGTTATGAGGATCAAATGAGATAATATTTGTAAAGCCCTTAGCACAGTGCTTGGCACATAGTAGACACTACAGAAATGTTTCTTCCCTTCCTTTCCCCTCTTGGGGTAGGGTAGAGGTAGTGATATATTTGAAAATTTAAGCGAGGTAAAAACAAAAGATGTCGGTAAAAGTTCTTCATAAAGCCTTTAAAAAGTCTACTTTTGGCCTTTGGAGAGAGCTAATATAATATTAGGTGATGGGGAAAATGCCACATAGTTACTAAGGTACCAGCTTACAAACATAATTGATGAAGGCAAGCTTCAGCAAAGGACAAAAATCAGTCTTAAAAAGTGGGAAGTAGAGGTGCTTCAGGTAGACCGAGTAGGTGAGACACAAATCAGGGTGAAAGGCAGTAATTCCAAAAAACCTGAGCCTTGGAGGAAGAGCAGACAAGTCAGCATGAGAAAGACTGGTTAGAGTTGAGTTAGGAAGGTGTTGTCCCCAGCCAAGGGTCCAGGGAGCCCAGCAGGGCAGCGCTAGAAAAGCACCACTTCAGTTGACTTCAGCAGTGCTGGACGCCTTGGGCTCTCCCTCTCTTTTGATGAAATGGAATTGATTTTCTCATTCATAATCCCAATGAGCGGTGCTAGCTAACATAGGGCTCCGATTTATCTCAAAATCCCCATTCCTACCCCTGCTTGATGCCCATGTAAAGAAAACTGAAATTGTTGCCATCAGATTGAAACACTGAGAAAAGTATCAGCTTTGGAAATCGGCAAATGAAAGGCTTGTCAGGGCAATAGTGTGTGGGCTGATGCATCTCTTTAAAACTTCAGGGCCTTCATTAAAAGATCCCTATTAGACTCACTAATTGGCAGATTGGTTTCCCCATGAGGAAAGCATCTACAGCCACAATAGGAAGAATGACAACCCTGCCAGCGTTTATACTTTTTAGAAAACCCCTCTACCACGACAGCAAAATCCAACTGAAAAGCACTTATTAGATGACTATCAGGGGGCACAAATGATGCGCCATTAAATGTTGATAATTAATTAAAAATGTACCAAATAAAGGCTTTTTAATGAATGGAGGTAAGTAACAGCAATATCATTCTTAACCTTCACATAGACCTCTTGGTTTTCTACGAGCATACGTGAACACACAGAGACACTCAGAAACACAGCTGATGCATCCCAAAATTTGCAAAAGATGGAGGTGGGAAAACAACTATATGTTCCCATATGTCAAAAATGTTCACCCATCTCTAATACTGTCACACAACAAGGTGCAGATCTTGGGCAGGGGCATAAAGAGAAACAAACCAAGTTCTTATAGCAACCAAAACATCCTGGAGAAGTACCTTTTGCAGGAATAAAAAGCAGGCGTCAAGGTGGATATCCATCAATCTGGCAAGTGACTGAACAAACTATGTACGTGACTATAGGGCAGTATGACCATGTAAGAAATGATAACTGTGAGAAAATTCAGATAAACAGGGAATGAAAAACATTGAATTAATGCAGAGTCAAGTAAGTAGAAGCAGGAAAGAAAAGTAGAATCATCAGATTTTTCAAGGTGGGAAGGATTTTAGAACTCACTCCATATAAACTATAGTCACAATAGAATCTTCATGATAACATCCCCCAAAACAGGTCAATCGAGCATCTGCTTTAAGACCTCTGAGCAGGGGTAAGCCACAACCTTCCTAACACGCCCTGTTTAACTATTAGATACCTCTAATCGTTAGGCAGTTTTTTCCTGACACAAAACCCAAATTTGCCTCTTCACAACAACTCAGTCATATAAAAGAAAAGATGAAATCCAAACCAAAAAATCTGCCGTTTTAACTTCCAGCTTTGGTCCAGGAGAAGAGAAAGGAAAATGTACTTCCTTTCTTTCCTTGGAGAAGATGAGGACAATGGGAACAGAATCCTACATGTCAGATGCTGTCACTGTGTTGGTTGGTTGTTTTTCTTTGTTATATATAAAAAGGGCTCTTTCTCGAATGGATAAGTGAACAAAGGATATGGCCAAATAGTTCTCAAAAGAAGAATGGCCAACTATTAACAGCCTTATGAAAGATTGCTCCAAATCACTAATAAAAGAAATGCAAATCAATGCTGAAGTTTCACCTTTTACACAGCAAATTAGCAGAGGTGACAAAAGATGGGAATAGTCAACTTTGGAGGCAGGCACAGTAATACACTGTTGGAGCTATGAATTGGTCCAATCATTCTGAAAAGCAATTTGGAGTCATGCTAAAAATAAAATGACTCCCCTTTGTCCCCAAGTCCCCACTTTTAAGCCATATACCCAAGGAGATTTAAAAAACAAAGAAAAGTCCCATAAATATCAAAATAGTATTCATAACAGCACTTTTTATGGAAGCAAAGAATTAGATACAAAGTAGATACTGATAAATTGGGGAAGAGCTTAACAATTTGTGGTATATGCATGTGCTGGAATATTAGTGCACTCTAAAACCACAGAAAGAATTCAAAGACATTGGGAAAGACTAATATGAAGTCATGGAGAATAAAGTAGCAGAACGCACGGAGTTATGCAAAATGAACACAATCATGTTGACAGAAAGAACAGAGCAATAAAAAAAAAAACTGACCACCGTTTTGACCCTCCAGAAAAGTAGAGAAAATTAAATTCTACCTCCTTCCCTTTATTTCAGAGGCCGGGGACCATGCTTATCGAACAGTTCATATGTAGGCAAACACGGCCAATGTGTTTGTTAGTTTTGCTGAACTACTTTTTTCAATATTTGTTAACATATGATAACTTGCTGGGTGAGGGTGGAGGGAAAGGATACATGTGGAAATGATAGATGTAAAAACAAAAAGTATCAGATCAAATTCATAAACTTTCTTTAAAAATAAGATGCTTCATTGGTTAATAGGTATATCTGCAAATGACTGAATTTAAAATAAAATGCATCAGAAAACTAAGTGGTAAACATACACATACACACACACACACACACAACCCTTTTGAAGAAGAATATTCCCATGAAAAAATAGGATCTTGCAGTTAGGCCTTGGAAACATCTGCCTTTGAAAAGCTAAATCTTGGAATGGAAAATAAATCAAATCCTGACAGCCAGAGAAGTTGTGGTGAAAGACCCTGGAATGAATGGAAGTAATTGGAGGATGGCTCGAAGGACAGGACAAGAACTCCAACACTAGTCTTCTGGCAATGAATATAACAGGCTAGCCTCTTCAATATAGCCATTATTTATAAAAGGGGCCACTGGTCCAGAGTAAGAGGATATGTTCCATGTTGTCTTTTTACCAGTACTTTATTGCCATCGACAAGAAAAATCAGTGCAATCTGGGTCATTCTCTCTTGCCCCATGTCTCTGATAGGAGCTCCCTAACAGACATCTCTTATTTCTTCTGGAGACTCAACCTCCATTCTCTTCTACTCATCTTCAGAAAGGGACAGTTGCTACCTTTTCGTAATCCCTAGTGAAGAAACCTCCCCTCTAACTACTCTCCCTTCCTGGCTTAGGTCTTGAACCTCCTAAGAGTGTCTCCGAGCCCCTCTGATTGTAGCAGACACGAGCAGGAGTTTGTGGGGAACCAACCTTGCACCCTTTGGTCATATAGGAAGCAGGGCAAGGTCCACATTTGTCACTAATCCTCAGTTCTGTGGTCTTATTTTATTAGCACACAGCCGAATTTCCCTTAGAATGCTTTCAAGGGAAAGATGTGGTTTTCAAGGGAAAGGGAGAGAAAGCCTGAACAAAGGGCAGTGAGAGGAGAGTACATATAGTAAACCAACAAAGAGAAGTAAAGCCTAGGGCTAGCCCAGCCCATGAATCCCCTTTTTGCCTGCTCTTTGAGAACTACTTGGGGGGGAGGGGAGGAAGCCTACTTATCTGCAAGGAATAGTTACCTGAATTACAGATGAAAACACTCCACTGATGCTGGCTCGATACCCCTCCCCTCAAATGGAGGGCCTCTATGGCCACGAATTTAAATCCAAGGAAAGGCTGACGGTTCATGGTTCTTGCCAGCCTGCCAGAGCTCTAAGCTGAGTCACCCAAGCTTTAGTTTTGCCTCCTATTTTATCAGCTTCTTCCTCTGACTCCCCTCAGGGCAGAGGAAAAAAACGTTCACATCTCCTGGTCCCACACAGTAGGCGCTAGTGAATAGTTCATTCATGGGCAACCATGTGCCTGGGAAGCCTTTTTTTTCCCTTGGCCTGCTCCTAGGCCCTGGCCGTTAGGGCCCCGGATGAGATGTGATGAGCCTTGCAGGAAAAATTAAAGAAGATGTAAACAGTACATGGCGACATTTTGCAGCATCGCTAAGAATAAATTGCGCGAAAGGCAATTATGCAAGTTTTACTGGATCCATTAAAAAGACATTAAATGCACAGCTGTTTTAAGTGTCTTTTAAGCTGATAAATTAACTGTCTAATAAATTGTAAGATTTGTCAGCTAATAATGCTATTTTATCTGCTTTAACATATGCCTTCCTAGTTCATGAAGCGTTATTGTAAGTGCCAAGAGGAGATAATGTGCATTTTACAGTGTTATGTCTTAAGTGGAATGGATCATTGGCCATGAAGAAGGGGGTTAATAAATCTCCTAGGCTTTGTTAATTGCACTCAATGAAGTGTCACTGTGAAAACACAAAAGATGGGCTAGAGAAAGCTGAACATAATGTCTTTCAGTTTTACAATTAACAGTTCACTAGGCAAATCGACCAAAAAGACCATAATTTGTTGAAGCCTTATTAACTTACATTTTCCTGGCCAAGGTCATAATTGTGAATGGCTTGAAGCTATCTTTGAATGCTCGTTGCAAAGAGTAACCTTGCTGGAGAGAATGAACATATTTCCTCTGAGTGGCATGAGGGGCCAACCAGGTTCAAGAGAACTAAGGCAGTGCTGTATCCAACAGCAAGTCTTTCCGAGCCATTCACCAGCAAGCACGTGGGCTTGTCCTTGACTTGAGAAAAACACCATTTTCAAAAGCTTGTCTCAAGATGCTAAGTGGAGGAAGAGAGTATACACATAGCAGTGGAAATTAAAAGACACTACTTCAGCAGCCATTAAGTAGAAGCCCCTGAAAATAAACAAGCTCTAATTGATATGAAATTGCTGCATTCTTTCCTTTGAAACTTGGGCACAGAGACTTCAGTATGTTCTCGATGTAACAACCACCCATTCAAATCCGTTTCCCACACACTGTTGGGAACCAACAAGAATAGTCCAATTTGTTTATCTGCCAGAGTGAGATGCACCTTGCTCCCCGCTCTACCACCAAGAATGGCCTGGGAGCAAATGCCTGGCAGTTGGCACTTTGGGGCCAGACAAAGCTAGCGGATGCCTGATTCGCCTCGGCAGAGGGCGAGACGATGGAGCCAGGGCCTTGGCTTTTTCAAAAATTAAGCTTTCACACGTCTGGACAGTTACTACATATTTCCACCGTTGCTTTTGGCACAGCATCAACAAAAATGCACAGATCACAAGAGAAAGTCGGCTATAAGAATCTCTATCATCTGCTTCATTCTTTCACAAACATGACGTCTTATCCAATCCTTTTTATCCCCTGAAAGCAGGCAAGATCCACTGCACTTCAGATGGTGATATGCTATAAAATAGACAATATTATAAAAGACTTCTTGTCCTCAAGAACATTGCAATCTGACTATACTCTTATGCCTTCTCCTTCCCTATTTCTCAATTTCTTCCTTTTCTTCTAAAACCCAGCTCAAAAGCTACCTCCCCATAATGTGCTATCTTTCAAATTCAGAAAAGTTTTTACCTTCTTGTGGCCATGTACAGGATTTCATACTTCTCACGCTAAATTTATTCTAGATAACTAGATAGAAAAATAGAGAAAACATCTATTAAATACTAACCACATGCACTGTACTCATCACAATGGCTAGGTCCATTAATCACAAGTGGACAAGAGAGCAAGATCATTTCTGCTCTCAATGTTTGCATTCTTTTTTCCTGTTGAGTTCATTGCTGTTTATTCATTTAGTATTTTGTTTTCTCCAGTTAACAAGGTTTACAGAACAGAGAACATAAAGGGGAGCTGGAAGGGGATCCAGAGTAGAGATGGCATGACTTGTACATGGTGCCTGAGAGGTGACTTGGAGGCTGGCTTCCATGACGTAAATAAAATTACAACTGATTACAAAAGATGAGGAGACACAACTACCAGGCAAACTAAAAACAAAAAAACAAAAAAAAAAAAACCCTCCATGAATCAACCCGGAGGACTTTAATATCGAGAACTTTCACTCAGTATTTATCACAAGGAAAACAAGGAAACTGGCAGCAGTGCTCAGGGACTCATCCACAGGACATGGAAGCTCAAAGTTACAGTAGCTCTGCCAATGGTAAATGCCAATTTGGTCCAGATTCATAAGAAGAAAAAGAACAACAGAGCAAGGTGTATATATACCAAACCTGACAGAAAGGGAATGTGAAAACTAAAAGGAACGGGACCATTCCTCTCTTCCCCAAGATTACTCAAAGTAGTGATCCCAACCAGTCAATCCTTACAACCCAATGACAGGAAGATGAAGCCACTAGTAGAGCCCCACCACAACTAAATTAACAATTCAACGAATCTGGAATATAATAGGCAGATGGGAATGGTTGCAGGGAAGGAGCCTGTGGGACTAAACTAACATCAAATTATTCTAAGAACCGAGTACTAACTTGAAAGAAGAAGGGGAACAAGGCATAAATATTAAGCAATATAAGAATTAAGTGGAAGAAAATACAAGCCTAACAATCATAATTGTAATTGTGAATGGATTGAACAAGCCAACAAAAGGAGGAGAGAACAAGCATGAAAACAAAACCCAATAATCTGTTGTGTATAGAAGCATATTTAAAGAGTAAACACAAACACATTGAAAATGAGAGGCTAGAACAGAATTTACCAGGCTTCAGGAGAATCCACAAAAGCTAGAGACACTATAATGTTCACAAAGTAAAAATAAAAATTCACATCAGTAGAGATAAATAGGGAAATTTACAAAACGAACCAATATTAATATTAGACACCAAGTCATCAAATGCCATAGCATCTAAATTCAAAAGGGAAAAGAGGATTGAATTGCAAAAGGACAGGCAGTACTGCAATAGTTTTAGGATACTGGAAAGGTTGGAAGGGGACAAGTTATGAAGAACTCTTAAATGCCAAAGTTACTTTTGATCCAGAAAGTAATAGGGAGCCACTAGAGCTCACTGAGCAGAAGAACGCGTAGTTGGACCTTTACTTGAAAAAAATCACATTTGCAGCTGAATGGAGGTTAGATTGCAGTAGAGAGCTTTGAATAAGAGAGATCATTTAGAAGGGTATGGCAGCAGTGCAAATGAAATGTGAAAAGGGTCTGAATTAGTGTTGCAGCTCTATGAATGAAGAGAAAATGTACAAGAAATGGTATGAGGGGAAAGAGAGGATTTGGCAATGAACTAGATATGCAAGATGAGAGAGCAGAGATGACACTAAGGTTTGAAGTCTAGGAGTAAACAAAATACCAGACAGGGAAGAAAAATTGAGAAAAACCACAGAAGCAAACATGGAAAAAGAAAGCATAAGGAGTAGGAACAAAGCGGGGGGGGGGGGGGGGGGGGGAGGGGCGGGGAGAGCAAAACAAAAAAGAAGGCTTGGCCAAAAGAACTATAAGAGTGGCTAGAAGAAATGCAAGAGAAAAACAAATTATAACATATTTAGCATGTATCAGATTACCTGTCATCTAGGGGTGGGGGGGGGAAGGAGGGGAAAAGCTTGGGAAAAAAAAGTTTTGCAAAGGTCAATGTAGAAAAATCACTCATATGTTTTGTAAAGAAAAAGCTTTAAACAAAGAAAAACAAATTAGAGCTTCTGAGGAAAAAATTAAAATCAGAATAAACCGTTTAGGATGGAAAGTGAGGCACTTTACCCAAATAGTGGACTCACTGGAGAAAAAGAAAGGAATGGAACAATCAGAACTAAATAACGGGAAGAAATATTGAAACAAAATCCAAAGATTTAAAAAAAAATAGAAAAAAATATAAGGATCTACCACTGAAAAGAACTGACCTGGAAGATAGTTTGAAAAGAGACATTCAAGTTAATTTAGGCTGACATTAAGCAGTGTTAAATGGAAGCAGAACCACGTGGTTTCCCTATGTGACAAATTATGAGGTCTGACCCTTTTCCCTGCTTTCACCACTATCAGTTTCTACCCAAAGGCCATGGCATCTTTTTTTCTCGCTATATATCTAGAAAGCTATTATAACTTAGAAAACCTTGAATATGATGAACACTATTTTTCAAGAAATCAATTCCCCCCCCCTGAAAAAAATCTACCCAGATCTATTAGAGTGGAAAGAGTGAAATTAGAAAAAAATCCAATCTGGAAAGAAACAAACTGAAAACAAACAGCAATGTTATACCCAAAATTCAAAGCACTGTGGAGGAATCACAGATTACACAAAACTAAACTGCAACTACTGTAAAAGAGGAATTTTCAGAACATGATATTCCAGATGGCAAAAGATAAGTACTTACATTGAAAAAATACTTTTTCTCTGAAAAACAAAAAAAAAATTAAGGATTAAAAATAAACCTTAAAAACATCATAGGACTTTTAGGCATTAAGGATTTAAAAAACAGAGCTGAGTAGGAATCATGAAGTTCAAACTCAAGGGTAAAGGGAAATCTAGAAAGGTCATTGCATTTGAACAATTAAAAGGAGCCAAATGATAAAGTGCTTATATTTTAATGTTAGAGGAAGAAATTGGAATTCTTCAGAATTGGAATAATCTGAATTCAAACCAGCCTCAGGCAATTATTAGCTGTGTGACCCTAGGCAAATCACACAATCTCTCTGTATCTCATTTTTCATGATAATGAAATCATATCAATAATTAAGGTATAACTACTGAATATCATCTAAGGACCTAAAAACAAAAATCAACCAAATTATATGGAGAAATAGATAGTAAAGTTATAATAGCTGGGGCCTCAATGTGCCCCTTTCAGACTTATACAAATCTAAAAGGCAAATGGTAAAATATAAGGAGATGAACAGAAATTTTAAAGTAAGTTATGGGGCAGCTAGGTGGCGCAGTGGATAGAGCACCAGCCCTGAAGTCAGGAGGACCTGAGTTCAAATCAGATCTCAGACACTTAACATTCCCTAGCTGTGTGACCCTGGGCAAGTCACTTAACCCCAATTGCCTCAGCAAAAAGCAAAAAAAATAAAAATAATAATAAAGTAAGTTATGACAGATCTTTGTGATTAGTGAATAGAAAGAGAAAGGAACATATGACTTACCAAGTGCCAAGACATAACAACCACATGAAAATGAAGGCAAGCAGAAATATTAGCCCTAGCCTTTATTGACTAATGTAATGAAATTATAATAAATAAGGAGCATGTAAAGAGAGGATTGAAACTGAAGGGGAAGTTGAAAATGTGATTCCAGTGAATGGAAATATCATAAAAACAATAATTTTACCAACAATTTCATTGTTGTAAAACACTGAAATAACACAGCAAAACTATTGTGGGGAAGTAAAATCAATTCTTTGGGGAATTTTTTATTTTATGTCCCTAGCACTTTAATTTAGTGACTAGTACATATTAGACAATAAATGTTTGTTAATGAACTACCTACTTTCATCAGCAAAAAAGTAGAAATCCATGAATTAGGCATAAAACTTATATATATGCCCACAAAATAAAACATGTAAAACTCTAAGAAGAGAAATAAAATTTTTAAAAATATTGAATTGATAAATTAAGAGAATGGTTTTTTTTGGAAAAAAATATCTAATAAGAACGAAAAACTTTTAATTAATGAGATTAACAGGAAAAGAAAATTGCTGAGTCCCAAGGAACCACAGTCAGATTCACATAAAATTTAGCAGCCACAATTACAAAGAAGCAAGTTAGAATATGATATTTCAGAAAGCAAAAGATCTAGACTTACAGCCAAGAATAAGGTATTCAGCAAAACAATATAACCATATGGGGGAGGAAATGGACCTTTAACAAAACAGAAGACTTAAACATTCCTGATGGAAAGCAGAAAACTTGACTTACAAACAAAAAAGTCAAGAGAAATTTAAAAGGTTAAACATGAGCAAGCAATGATAAGGGACTAAACAGGTTAAAGATTAAATGGTTTATACTCTTATATGGGGAGATGGTACATGTAGCCACTCTCTATCATTATCAGGGATCATAAAGGGAGTCTAATTGGTCAGAAGGCCTAGGAGTCATTCTGTTAGGCTTTGATAATCCCAGAAGAAAGAAAATGTTGGGGAAAAGAAACACACGGGAAGGGAAAGAAAGGAGAGGAAAAATAGGGGAAATCTCACATAAATGGGATGCACAAAGAATTCATACAATAAAGGAAGGGAGAGAGAGGAAGTGATACTTGAATCTAACTCATCTGAAGTGGCAAAAGAAGGGAAGAATACTGATACATACCACTGGGCACAGAAATACAATTTGCCCAACAGGGAAATGGGAGGGAAAGGGGTTAAGGGAAAGAAGGAGGAATAAGAAGAATCCATTAGAGGGAGTCATCAGAAGCAAACAGACTCTCAAAAAGGAAAAAAAAAAGGTTTTTTTTTAAAAAAAAGAATGGATGAGAATAAAATATTATGAAATGATTAAAAAAAGAAAATAGAATAGAGGGAAATACACAAACAGCTATCATAACTATGGAGGTGAATGAGGTTAACTCACCTGTAAGGCAGAAGTAGATAGCAGAATGAACTAGAAATTAGAAGCCAACAATATGTTGTTTATAAAAACGTAATTGAAACAGAAAGATACATAGAGAGTTAAAGGGAGGGATTGTAAAAGAACCTATTGCACTTCAGCTGAAGTTAAAAATTGAAAGGCAGGGGTAGCAATCATGATCTCAGGCAAAGCAAAAGGAAAAATACATCTAACAAAGAGAAATAAACAGGGAAACTACATTTTGCTAAAAAGGACCATAGGGAATGGATTAATGCCAATACCAAACATATTCGTAAAAAATGTATTCAATAAATGGTAACTAAAACAAAGATTAAAAGTTCATTGAAAACTAGCTTAATAATAAAGAACGGATGGATAAAAGAACAAATTATAGAAACAATCAATGGTCTTATTTGACATAATAATGACAACAACGAGAAAATATACCAGAATTTGTGCGATGCAGGTAGACAGGTGTTTAGGGGAAATTTTTTATATCTAAACAATTTCATTAATAAAAGTAAGAGTGGATCAATAAACTAGGCCTACAAGTAAAAAATAAGAAAAACCAACCATTTTTTAAAAACCCAACTAAATAACAAAATAGAAATCCTGGAAATCAAGGTAGAGATTAATAAAAATCACAAGTAAAAAACCCAACAGCAGCACTGACTTAACTAGAAACTTGTTTCAAAAAAACCAATAAGATAAATAAGCCATTAGTTAATTTGATTTTTTTAAAAGAAGAAACTGAATTACCAGTATCAAAAATGAAGAAGTTGAATTCATAACCAATGAAGAAATAAAAGCTATCTAGGAGCTATTTTGCCCAACTATATGCCAGTAAGATTAATATTCACAGTGATTGGCACATAGCAAGCACTTAAGATCAAAAAGGATAAAAATTTACCAAAATACACATTTTCAATTTATAATAACAGGAAATATGATACTTAAATAATGCTAACACAGGAAGAGAAATTGAACAAGCCACACACACAGTAGCAATGTATCTCAAAGACCACTATGATCAAGCTGGATTTATACCATGAATGCAGAGATGGTTCAATATGAAGAAAACTATAAATGTAAGTAACTATACTGATAAGAGAAAGAGTAAAAATCATATAAGCATTTCAATAAATGTATTTTGTCAAAAGATTTTATTACAACACCCATTCTTGTCTTAAAAAAAAACTACTAGAAATGTAGGAATAAATGGAGCTTTCTTTAAAATGTTAAGTAGTATCTATCTAAAGTCAAGAGCAAGCATTACCTGTAAGCTAGAGGCTTTTCCAATTGTATCACAGTGAAATTTGCTTTTTGCAAATATGATCATTTTTAAGGAAGCTTAAAGAGTTAACTAAAAAAACTAAATGAAAAAATGAACAACTTCAACAAATTTTCAGGATATAAAGTAAACCCATGCAAATCATTAGCATTTCTGTATATTACCAGTATAATACAGCAAAAAGAGGTAGAAAAAGAAATTCCATCTTAAATAGCTGGTATAAAATTCTTGGAGATATACCTGCCAAGAAACACATAGAAACTAACATGAACACAGTTACAAAACACTCCATGCACCAGTAAAGACAGATCTAAATAATTGAAGAAATATTCATTGCTCATATGTAAGTTGGGTTCACCAAATAAGGATATTACCAGAATTATTACTTCTTTGGGGCCATACCAATCAAAGTACCCAAAAAAAGCACTTTATGGAGCTAGAAAAAAAATCTGGAGATACAAAAAGCAAAGATTATCAAAGGAATCAATGAAAAATGGGAGGAAAGGGGAGGACATAACAGTATCTGAGCTCAAACTATGTCTCAAAGTCATAATTGTCGAACAATTTGATACCAGTTAAGGAATAGAGAGGATAAGAAGGGAATAGATTAAAATATATAAAAGCAAATTAGCAGAGTAATTTAGGAAGAATTGACATAGGTGAGTTACAATAGACAGTATTGGAGGGTCCTCCAGAATTGAGATCAGAGATTCATTTGAGTATTTGAAAGAATTAACATGAAACAAAACAGATATTATTTAACTGGAAAACGGGATAACTAATGCTGACATATGAAGGTAACAGAATCCTGTTGTGCAATAAGAGGTTTTGGGGAAAAAAATCTGGAAGATGCAGAGCAAAGTCAGCAGAATGAGGGCAATACATGGGAATAACAGAAATGAAAAAAAAAAATACTAGAAGGAAATCAAACTGAGCAGGCATAATGAGAAATTTTAGTCAAGGAATGGTCACAGAATGAAATCTCTCTCCCCAGTCTCTCAGCAAAGAGGTATGGATCAAGAGGTGACAGAGGCTACACACACTGAAACAAGCTCATTCCCTCTAACCGCTGGTCTGTTGTTTAACTGTTCTTATTTGTCGTAAGGAGGGTTCCTTTGGAGGTGGCATATATGGAAAGATCTAGCTGCAAAAAGTTATCAATATTACTTATTTTTAAAAGCCAACTGCAAACATGGAATAATTAAAAAACAATATAAAGATAACAGAAAATCTAGTTCCTACTCTAAAGGATCAACTCTCAAACTCAACACAGTGACATCCAAACTCTAGTGAATCCTTCCTTGCTATCTGCTTATTCACTTCTGAGTTCAAGTGTGAATCTAATACCTATTAGAGGAAAATCTAGACATAATGACTATCTATCCATTGCTAGGTGATGGAGCAGATAGAGCACTGGACATGAAATAAAGAAGATTCGAGTTCAAATCCAGCCTGAAGTGCTTATTAGCTGTGTGACCCTGGGCACATCACAATCTCTCTCAGCCTCAGTTTCCTCAGGTGTAAAACAGGGATTCTATAGTACCCATCTCCCAGTTTGTTGTGAGGACAAAATGAGACAGTTGTAAAGGGGTAGGATGGTGCCTGGGAGGAACATGATAATAATGATAATGATAAACACTTATTTTCCCTTCACTTCCCAATGAAAACTTCAAGCACTAAGATGCACCAGTACAGGAGATATTTAGGTGTAGTTAAAGCCCTTTTACTCATACTCCCTAGGCAACATCCTATTGCACATGAAGAGAGTCCTCAGGTATCAAGAATCCCAGGTGCCCAGGGGCAGGCACAGAGTACCTGAGGGGAGCCAGACCTCTGTTTCCCAACATATGCTTTGTTTGCTTTGGCAAATATTTCCAACTACCACTTGACTGCACTATTTCAGGAGCCTCCAAGTCTCCAGCTTCTCTAGACCCCAGCTTCTTAAATTGTTATTCATGACCCCAGAGGGGATCTTGTAACTGACCGTATGCTCCCCACAGTCATCTTTTATCTTATCCTGAACCTATCCCTCCATGAAACTTTTCTACTGGTTGAGGCTCAGCATAGGTGTTACTCTGGAGTTTTGCAGCTTCCCTTAACCCCCTACAACAAGACAAAATGTGGCTTCTATCCATGTAACGTGTCTCCCTTCACATCCTAGACTCCAATTCATTCCTGAGCCTCTGGCCCTGAACTGAGGCCTGCCTCACCTTACAGTCTATAGGCCATATGTCTGTCTATATGCTCTTTTTGCCAATTTTGTTCAACTTACAGAAAGTTAACTATTTCATTGTCACTCATTGCTTAGTTTAGAAACCAAGATGCCTGTTTTTAAACTGTTTTTGGTCTGTCTGGGTGGAAATTCCCTTCACCGATAGTAATGAGTATAGACTTTGGGGCCTTCAAGAGCTTCCTGGGGGGCCTGATGTGAAGCTTAAGTAACCTGCAGTGAAGCAGTTCCCTCTGGTCCGAAGTTCTGAGCAGCTGGAGGTTGGGCCTGCTTCCTCCAAAGCTGACATTCTCTGTTCTGGCTCTGTGAGCCACAAGCTGAGAAGTCACATTTAGAAGTGATTGAGGTACTGCCAGACAGCTTTGGGGACCCAAGGGCCTGGGTGGGGGAGAGCAGCTTCCAACTGGAAAAAATAACTTCAGAGAAATCATATGCAATGGAACCTCAAGTGGTTTTAAAAAAATTAATTAAAGAGAAAGTTTAAAAATTAAATTAATTAAAGGGAAAATTTAAAAATTAAAGTTTAAAAGTTTTAAAAAAATAAATACCAGGAGCGTAGCCAAGATGGCGAACTGCAGACAACATTCTCTGTGACCTCCTGAGACCTTCCCTCAGACCCAGACAAATTGAGCCTCCGAACTGGTTCTAGAGTGAGGGCTCCACCAAATACTTGGACTACAACGCACGTCTATCAAATATCTACTTTGAAAAAACTCCGGAGAAGGTCAGTCTCAGGGGAATCGGCAGCTGGCCAGGATCAGAAACCAGCACTCAGCTGGGGCGGAAGTCAGGGCTGCGACAGAGCGGCGGATTTTAAGCACCCAGGAAGTCCCTGTGAGACGCATGGGCCACTTTGCGTTGCTTGTGGGCAGGTGCTTTGGCAGATCTGCCTTTGGTAAAGGGTGGATTGAGAGCAGCTGAAAGTGTGATCCTAGTGGGGATCTAGCCGACCAGCCCCTCAACTTGGCAAACTGCCCCAGGGCAAATTGAAAAGGCGGAAGAATTCCCTGCTAGTGATTCAGACCTCAAGTGATTCAGACCTCAAGTGATTCAGACCTCAGTTGAGAAATATGAGCAAGAAGCAGAAGAGAGCTCTCACCATAGACAGCTTTTATGGAGAGAAAGTAGGGCAGTCCTTAGATCCTGAGATTCTGAAAACAATTCCAGATGAAGCCACAAAGGCAGACATGAACTGGTCTCCTTTTCAAAAGGCTTACCTGGAAGACTGCATAAAGAATCTCAAAAGAGAGCTAGAAGAAGAATGGGGAAATAAATTCAGATCAGTGCAACAGAGATGTCAAAAATTGGACAACAAGACTGGTGAATTGGAAAAAGACAACAATTCACTGAAAAACAAAATTGGTGAATTGGAAAAAAAATCACCAATTCACTGGAAAACAAAATTGGTGAATTGGAAAAAATCACCAATTCACTGGAAAATAAAAATGGTGAATTGGAAAAAATCATCAATTCACTGGAAAATAAAAATGGTGATTTGGAAAAAGACAACAATTCACTGAAAAATAAAATTGGCAAAATGGAAAAAGAATGCATTGAATCAAGAAATTCAATTGGCCAGCTACAAAAGGAGCTAAAAGATAACTGAAGGAAAAAATACTTTAAAAATTAAAATTGAACAAATAGAAGTAAATGACTCAATAAGACTTCAAGAATCAGTCAAACAAAAACAAAAAAAAAATGAAAAAATAGAAGAAAATATGAAATATCTCCTAGGAAAAACAACTGACTTGGAAAACAGATCTGGGAGAGACAATCTAAGGATTATCGGACTCCCTGAAAGCCACAATGAAAAAAAGAACCTTGATGCTATCTTCCAGGAAATCATGAAAGAGAATTGCCCTAACGTTTTAGAATCAGAAGGCAAAATTGGCATTGAAAGAATTCACTGGTCACCTCCTGAAAGAGACCCCAAAATTAAAACCCCAAGGAATATCATGGCCAAATTTCAGGACTATTGCACCAAGGAAAGGATATTACAAGCAGCTAGAAAGAAACAGTTCAAATACCGAGGAGCAGTAATTAGAATTACACAAGATCTGTCAGCTTCCACATTAAAGGATCGCAGGGCCTGGAATCAGATATTCCGAAAGCTAAAAGAACTTGGATGACAGCCAATAATAAGTTATCCAGCTAGAATGAGCATCATCTTCCAGGGAAGAAGATGGTCATTCAATGATACAGGAGAATTTCACCTATTTCTAATGAAAAGACCAGATCTGAACAAAAAATTTGACCGCCAAACACAGAACTCAAGAGAAGCATAAAAAGGTAAAAAGGAAAGAACTCTTGAGAACTATATTTCTACTATGGGTATCCTTAAAGAATGGGGGTATAATTCAATTTTTCTTTGATAATAATGGAAAAGAAATTAGAGGTGGAAGGGATACCATACTGAAAAAAAAGGGGGGGGGAAGGAGGCAAAATAAAGTAAAAATAAAAGAGGTAAAAGAAGGCAAAATCTCATAAAGAGACATAGAAGATCTAATATAATTGAGGGAAAGAAGGGAAGGCGATGAGTATTGTGTAAACCTTATTCTCATTAGATTGGTCTCTAAGAGAGTATATCAGACACATTTGGCTTCAAAGAAAGGCCTGACCCTCCTTGTGGGAAGGTGGGAGGGAAAGGAGGAAAGGAAAGGGATAGACTAATAGAAGGATTAGGGGAAAGGTGTAAAGGAGGGGGAAGGGTTTTAAAGGGGGGAGGACTGTTGGAGGGAGGTGGTCATCAAAATAAAAAAAATAAATACCAGTTTCCAGGTATAAACAAGTGGCCAGAAGGAAATTCGAAAAAATCCTAAAGGTTGAATCAATGTTGTCTTTTGTGGTCTTATACCTTAGCTAGTTGTCACAAGTGATAAGAGGAAGGAAATGAGAGAGGAGAGAGATGAGGAAGACAGAGACTAAAACAGAGACAGCCTACAAAAGAGGGGAGAAGACATACAGAGAGAGACAGAGAAAGGGGAAATGAGGAGAGGAGAGGAGGAGGAGGAAGAGAGAAGAATAACCCTGTGTAATCCCATTAGATCCAATTTCTTTCTCCATAGAGAAGTACATCCCATTGATGGAACTATTTTGCAGTGATAAAAAGGACAGGTTCCTGAAACAACTGAAGCCACACAAAGCACCTATGTTGTTTTTTTTAATATAATAGCTTTTTATTTTTCAAAACACATGCAAAGATAATTTTCACCATTCACCCTTGCAAAACCTTGTAATCCATATTTTTCTCCCTCCCTCCCCCCCCAGCAAGGAATCCAATATAGGTTACCCATGAAAGCACCTATGCTCTTGCCCGAGACCCAAGGTGACGGGCTTTTGCCACTGGCAGGAATGACATAGTAGGACTTACCAGCCAGCCATTTGTATTTTATTGAATAAGGAAGGGACTGAAACAACTTTAACAATGTTCAGATCATTTTCTGCTATCATTCACTATGAGAAGAACTAATTTTCCTAAGAAAATCCCCCTTAGTTACTTCTTAGCTGAGTGCTAGCATGTGTCAGGGAGATGCCAGACTCCTTTTTTGGAAGGAAAAGGTCACATCACTGAAGGTAACAGACATGACTTGTTCAGAAGCTGTCAGAGCATATGAGGAAAGGGGCTTTGGGGGGGGATTCTTGCAGAGACCATGCAGCACACCACAGCCCCCTTGTCAGAGGCAGCCTCTCTACCCAGTGCTCCATGCTCTGCCCACCAGGGTCAAATAGAAGAAGACAGATCCCTCTGCCACATGACAGCTTTTCAAATAACAAATATGATAGTGACTCTCAGTGAACAAGCTTTTATTAAGCACTTATAATTTTCCAGATAGTGTGCATTAGGGATACAAAAGGGAGGGGGTTTCTGCCCTCAAGGAACTTTAAAATTCCCAGCTCCTCTTATAACCCAAACACAAGGCCCTGTGATTTCCTAGGGGCGGTCTTGCCACTTGGCAACTTCCTTAAAATATAGAACCCAGAATGAAAGAGAAAACCCCAAACATGGTTGGATCAGGACAGAGGACAGGAAGATGATGACCTCTTGGGTTCTTAGAAACTCTTATTTTGCTGGATAAAAATCACACTAGTTTTCTTGGTTCCTATATCACATTGTTCTTTTTTTTGCTGAGGCAATTGGGGTTAAGTGACTTGCCCAGGATCACACAGCTGTTACGTGTCTGAGACCAGATTTGAACTCACGTCCTCCTGACTTCAGGACTGGTGCTGTATCCACTGCGCCACCAAGCTGCCCCCACTTTGTTCAATCATGTGAAACCTGCATTTCAGTTGTAGCTTCAGTTCCGAAGTTGACTTGTTGACACCCAAGTAGCAGAATGATCATTCACATCCATGTGATGGCACTGTACTTAATGTCCTTTGGTGACCTGACCGTCAAGATGGTTTGGATGCTTGACTGCCAGGTTTTGTGTTATCTTTCTCTCCCACATTTGTGTCTTCTTGTCCTTCTCTGGACAGGTGGGGAAGAGGAGATGTTCTGGGATGAGAAGAGAAACTTCTTAATATTCCTTTGAAAATAATACTTTTTCCGGCTTCTATTCTAAACCATCGATTCTTTTTCCTCATTTTTCTTTAACTTCGTTCTCTCGATTCTTTCCAATGACTCTGGAGCTTCTTGGGTTGTTATTTCTTCTTCTCCCCCACATTCCCCTCAGTGTTCTGATAATATTCTGCCTCTTAATTTCTCTAGCTTCTTTCAAGCCTTAGCTCAAATCCCATCTTGGTTGAGACCTTCCCAGTCTAGCCAGCAAATAGTGCCTCTTCCCTTCCTTCCTTTGAATCGATTTTGTACGTGTGCAACAAGGGAATTGACCAATAAGCCCAGTCCTTAGGAGCATGAACAGCTTGCTTTGCCAGGGTCAGCACCATGTAGGTTTGCCCACGTGCAAGTATCATTTCTGGGCTGCTTACCATATGAAGAAGAGGAGCCAAGCTAGAGCATTCCAAAGTCAAAGGGAAGCCTCTTCCTCTTTTCAGTCTGGCTGGCCTTGGAAGAAGGAGGACAAACTGCTGAGGGTCTCTCCATGTAGGAAGCACAAGGCCCTCACCTGCTTCCACCAACTGTGCCTCTACTTTCCCCTCCTTGAGATGAAGGATACTGTAAGTGGCTCTGGCCTTGGAGCTCAAAAAGGTCAGGAGGGTCTCTAGTTGCCAAGCAGAACTAGTTTGATTTCTCGCCTCCTAGTGAGGAAGGTTATATCTAGGTGACCCCAGGTCCCATTTCCCTTCAGGAAGAGCTCCACATGGTCTGGAAATCTCTATAGGGATTGGCTATCTTCTAGAGGTAGGAAGCCATTTTTTCTTTTAATTTCTTTTCTTTTTTGTCTTTTTGGGTGAGGAACATCATTCAAGCATCCAAGTCAATCACTCATTAAGTACTGTACAAGCACTGAGACGCTAATAAACTTCATCAAGTATTCTTTGTTGAATACATAACTGACTTGGAGAATAACAGTGATCTATATATATATAAATATATATGATATATATATTATATGACATAATATATAATTATAAATACAATATATGTGTTATATATATATATATATACATATACATATATATATAATGAATGACTGTATAAGATTGAGTAGCGTTGACTGTTTTGATACTCTCTTGTATGGGAACGAGGAACCGGAAGAAAGGACAATCTTTATGGCTCCCCAGACACCCAGAGGGTGGTTCCAAATTGGGGACAGAAAGCACGTGTGTACAATATACACGTGCCTGTTTGTGAAGGACCACCACATTTTCAAACGGGGAAGAGTATAAGGGAGTCTGGCATGTGTGACTAGGATGAGGAGAAGCTAGGGGTCTGCTTCAAGGAGATGCCAGGCAGAGGATGTATAAAAGAAGTGACTTGGAAAAACTATGGCGCATGGCCAGACATTTGATAAGGTGCCTCTGGTTGAATAAAAATGTGATGAGAAAGAGGGAAATTCCAAAAAGCCCATCAGCCCCAGTTGCTCCTCTCTCGCCTCCGTTCTCTTGGAGAGCTCAGTAATTTCTTGGCTCATGGCTGTTGGTGAAGGGAGCTGAGCTTTAGACTTGTGAGTTCAAAAAGTTTAAAGGGCACCTCAGAACAGTGGCACTGCCATGTTGGGTTTGCAGCCATCACAGCAATGATACCCACCAAGTGCAAGAGGTGACCTTTAGGAACCCAGTCCAGCAGATGAGACAAGATTATGTGGAAGTAAGGGCACATCTGGACATAAATTTGGTGGCAATCCAGAGACTGAGGTGCTCAAAGGGAAAGTATACTCTTCAAGTGTTAAGGGAAATAACTCTACTTTTTTCTCACTATCTTTGAAATAAACATCCTCTTGCAGATGCAAACTGATGATAAGTGGAACTGGGGTGCTAGTCTCTGACACCTAACAATAGAGGGAACAGAATCAGCAGGGCTTGAGCTGAGGACAGACCACATTAACCACTTCAGAATTCTCTAGAACTCCAAGAGGCAGGAGTAGCCAGCCTGGCTCTAGGACAGAGAACTACAGCATACATTCTACAAAAAAAGACAAGTTATCAAAGAGATTTCATTATTGAATCATGAACAGCCATACTCTTTGAACTACTTAAGATATTGTTTAATACAATGAGACAAAAAAATCACAAAGTTCTTTTAGAAGAACAAAAGGTCACAAATCTCAAGTGAAATAACTAAAACAAGTAGAAAGGAAAGGGGCCTAGCAGCACCAGATCGCAAACTATATGCTGACACGGTACACATCAAAATAATCAGATATCATCGGTTTAGAAAAGTTGATCAGTGGAACAGATTATATACAAAAGAGTCAGAAGCAATTGAGCAGGATGGCATAATCCTTCATAAACCCAAGGATATCAGTTTTTGGGGAAAAGACTCATAAGTCCACAAAAATTGTTGGGAAAATTAGAAAGCAGCCTGGAAGAAATTAAGCTTAGATCAAGATTTCAAATCATTTTCCATCATAGTATAGAATATACATAGTAGATAAAAAATCATATCATAAATAATTTCTAAAATAAGAAAAAATATCTTTCATAACGATGAATAAGAGAACCATTTTCAACCAAAGTAAGGAATATAGAGGATCACAGGAGATAAAAGGAGCCATCTTGAGTGTATAAAACAGAAAAGCTTTTTTTACAAATAAGATCAATCAAGTCAGAATTAGTGAGGAAATAAAACTGAGAAAAACATCTTCGTAACAAATATCTCTCATAAAAGCCTCCTATTCAAAATACATACAGAATTGATTCAAATATGTAACAATCGTTTTCCAATAAATAAACGACCGAAGGATATAATTAGGCAATTCCCCCAAATTGCAGGCAATCAAGAATAATATGAAAAATGTTTGCAATCACTAATAAATCTGTCTTGGAAAAGTAGAGTAACTCTGATGTTCCATATAAAGGCCACTAGGTAGTCAAGGTTTACAGTGAAAAATTAAAATAATTAGGACTATAGGAGACAGTCACAATGATGCTCAGTTGATGTACCTGTGAAATGGCCCGGCCCTTCTGGAAAGAAATTTGGAAAGCCAGGAGAACAATCGATATAATGACTACAACATCCTAAAGGACAATAAGAAAATGTGGTTCCTCTGCATATGGTATCCTGACCCAGAAGAAGAGATGTTAGAACTGAGAAGCAACTGGCACCTGGAATGGTGAGAGAGGGAAGCAATCCAGAGATTGGTTATCATTAAAGATGCTGTCATTCCAGAGGAAGGCTGGGATGTTGAAGATTCTAGGAAATTGTTAGGCGGCTATTCTAGCAAGGGTGCAGAGCAGGGATGGGGAGGGGCCCAGTTATTTATGTACAGTGTCCAGAAAAAGAACCCATGATGGTGACCTCTCCATAGTAGTAAAGCACACGACTCTTGCCTCTGGGCTAGTAAGTAAAGCATCAGCATTGCTAACCATCTACTCTAGTCAGTGGCTCCAAGTTCACAATTAGGAGTTGCCATAAAATGTTACCCTCTGGTGTAGCATGTTGACCACCTCACTGAACATAGCATCCCAAGACCTGAATTCAGGTTTCAGTCTTTCCTACTTATCAGCTGAGTCACCTTGGCCAAGTCACTTCACTTCTGTCAGTCTCAATTTTCTTTATGCATAATGTAAGGAAAATAATGCTGCACTGCTTGCATCAGTTATCAAATTGGTATGGGGAAAGCAATTTGTAAGCTGACAAAAGCTATAGAAACTTGAATTGTTATTTTTAAAGAAATCAGAGAAGCAACCTGCCTTCAGAAATTTGGGACGTGACCTATTTTGCCCTCACTGAAACCCCAATAAATATGGAATCAAATATAAATCAAGCTTTTTTCTAAACACTCTTAACACATTTGAGGAACTATATGGCATGATTTAAGGGCTCCTACTTGACCAAAAGGGTTCATGAATTCTAGATATTATCTTTTTATTTATTTTTAAAATTTTCATCTTAAGCACCAAATTGTCTTTTTCCATATACAGAGTGGATTGTAAAAGAGCAGATTGTTCATGAAACTGTGATTCTCCATTAGGCATAGTTTGGTTTTCTTTGTAAACATATAATAAATTCAAAATTGTAGACATATTATAATAAATTGAAAATAGAAGTTTCAAAGCTGGTCTGCATGTGGGTAATTTTTTTCTGTCCTTCCCTTCTATTCTCTCCTGTGCATTAAAATGCTGCAATCAGCTTCCATCCTCTCTTTTTGGGGGTAAGAGATAAACACAAACTGTCTTTCCCTCTCTCGCCCACCTCCAAATAGAGAAGAGAAGAGAAGAGAAGAGAAGAGAAGAGAAGAGAAGAGAAG
>JAJPUD010000192.1:358063-370739 GCA_023553655.1 Myrmecobius fasciatus | reverse complement strand
CACACACACACACACACACACACACACACACACACACACACACACACCCTCCACAACAGAAGTCGAGACTTCACCTCTGACCACAGAGAGTAGACAAAATGAAAATTACTAATCCCCTTCCAGGAGGCCACAGAGGTGCACCATGAGTGTCAATAGTTATAAAACATCCCCATTATCACTATATTGGGCAAGTGTTGCCTTTTTAGAGACTCACATGAAATATGTGACATTTAAAATTAACATTTATACATAGTTTTCATAATTCATTTAGTCATCCCAGTAAAAATAATAAAACATTCATAATGGGTCGATTTAGATTGTGCATGTGTGTCTGTGTTTCTGTCTCTCATTCTGTGTATGTATATGTCTCTCTGCATGTGTGGGTGTTTCTCTGTGGGTGTCTCTCTCCCTGTCTCTGTGTGTCTTTTTTTTTTTTTTTGTAGAACAGTTGTGTGTGATCTTGCTAAAAAACAACAAGGCTAGCTGGTTTACAGATAAAAGAGGAAAATCCTTTGCATATGCTCAAATGCTTTGTTTATATGTAAAATGTGTCACAAGATAATTGACTGACTTAAGAGGACTGGGGAATAGGAAATTAGGAAATGGGCCTAGCACAGCAAAGTGGAGACAGACACCATCACAAAAGGGCTCACCAATGGCCAAATCAATGTGATATCTTACTTGAGGCATTTGGCCCTGTCCACTGGAGATAATCCTTGCTATACCTTCTTCACAGGATTGTTATGAAAATTAAATATGATTGTAGATATATATATGTGTGTGTCTGTGTGTATGTATAAATATATCTGCACTTAGTTGTGTACTTTTGGGGTGAGGGAAGGGGGGAAGAACAAAGTAAAAAGTACACAGCAAAGAACACAAGGTAACACACGAGGAAGCAAAGATGGACAGCCCTGAATGCAATATATAGTATCCATTATATTTTTTTGAATTTCTTGATATTGAAATTTTATGGCTTTATATTCTGAGTCTTCATTCTGCTGTGCACATGGCAATTTTTTTCTATTTTGTATTAAGTTTTAAATAAATAAAATTTTAAAAGCATTAAATGACATAAGTAAAGTACATTGTAAGCTAGAGAGTACTATATAACTACTTGCTATTAGTAACATAAGTTATTATTATTATCATTACTGATACATCTTCACCAAGGAATCAACAAATTTCATTAGTATCTATTATATGTCATGCTAGGCACTTGGATATAAAGACAAAACGTAACAGTTCTTTTTGTTACTGGAACATAGTAGTTGCTTAATAAAAATTTATTTACTTTCACTCTTCCTTTTCTTTTCCCCCTTAATTAATTATCTTCTATATGAGGGATACAACACATACCTGGATAAGTAATTTCAGGTAGAAGAAAGCATTGTGAGCCTGATAGGGTAGGGATGGGTAGAATAGGGAAAGGAAAGGCTGGGGGTGGGAGGTGGCAACGGAGATAAGATATGAAGAGAACTAGGGATCAGAAGGAAAGAGAGTGTTTCCAGGCAAGACACAGAACTAATTTATGCAAAAACACAGAGGCAAGAGATTTATGCCAACTTGGGAAAATATTCAATAAGCCAGTTTGACCGCATTGAAGAAACGTGAGAAGGGAAATAATATGAAATGACAGGCAAGGCTGACAGAAGCCAGATCTCACCCTGAGTCCTTTGGAATTGAGATTCATTGTATTGACCAGAGTTCTAAATCTTTTTAAATTGTTTGTCTTTACAATATTTGTTATTGCATAAATTTTTCTCTTGCTCCTGATTACTTTATTCTGTATTAGTTCATCTCCCCATGTTTTTTTTTCTGAAACCATCCCTCTTCATCATTTTTCACAACGCAATAATACTCCACAGTGGTGTGCTAATTTTTTAACATCTGGCTTTCGGGATTGGGTAAACAAGGGGATGTACAAATGACATAATTAAAGTCTAATTTGCATTGTAATCTTTTTCTATCATTTTTCATAAGTCTAGATGATCAATAAAACAAATCAAGACAGGATTTGTGGCATTTTCCAATTTTCAAGGTGTAAATGCTCACATTAAAAAATTAACATTTGGCTTCTGTTACCAACTTTGAGCTAGGTCCACCAAATTCCAGATATTCTATCACACCAATATACCATAGCTTTTTCAACCATTCACTAATTTTTTTTCTCACCACAAAAAGAGCTGCTATAAGTATTTTTACATGGATAGGTCTTTTTTTTTCTTTCTTTAATCTCTTTGGGGTAGAGACAAGATAGAGGTATCAAAGGGTCAAAGAGCATGTAATTTTAACAATTTTGAGAGCATAGCTACAAATTGCCTTCCAGAAATGGCTAGACTAGTTCACAGCTCACTTTTAGATTTTGTTATTTTACTTTTGTATCAACTTTACTGATCTAATGCATGTGAGGTAGGACCTCAGTTATTTAATTTGCATTTATCTAATTATTAGTGATTTAATGTCTTTTTTAAAATGGTTAATGATAATGAATGTCTTCCTCTGAAAACATATACTTTGTTTACCAATTGGAGGAATTATTAGGGGAACATCACCACTGCTCCTCACCATGGAAAGCCACCCCTAGGTTTAGGTCCTCTCCTCCTTATAACTCTGGATCAGTGAAATGATAACAGCTGCCTGTTCTCATACCCTATATGAGACTGCAATCCCAACCTGAGTACACCTCAGTCCTCTCTCTGTCTTAGGGAGATGGAATGTTCTTCCTAGTTTACTCCTGGCTTGATCCATCCTTACCATCCATAGACTTCATAGTCTGTCTCCTTAGGCTGTTTTGGAGCAGAAAAATTACTCCCTAGATTGGGATGTTTTGTGGATTTCCTAATTGGAACTTGATATGGCATACTTTGGAGGAATTATCTTGGAAGAGTTGAGTTATACTTCTTCGAATTACTCTGCCATTTTGGTCCTGCTTCCTCATCTTAGCAAACCATTTGACACAGTTTTTTTACTGCCATTTGGGTTGAGAAGGTAAGAGCTTAAGTCTAAGTATTTTGTTCCCAGGATTGGTAAAATAATTTTTTAAAAAATACTTTGACATATGTTTTGCAAATAAAAAGTATTAATAAAAAAATTTAAAAAAATACTTTGACAATTGTATTTCAATGCAACTGAATTTCTTTGTAATCCTATGCATGCTACTTTACTTTTTTGTTTTTATATTTTAAGAACAGGCTCATAGGTTTGCCAGATCCTCACATTTACGGAGTCCATGACATTAAAACAATTAAGATCTTGTGGATTAGACAGTAGTACATACAGTGAAGTGTATTCAGAATCAATTGAGTTAAATGACACAAAATGAAGGCATTGATTTTTCAATAGTAATTTATAAGGCAGTGTCAAAAATAGGATATCTTGTCAAACATGTCGGAGCCACAAATGTCTTGGGTCCAGCCACAAGTGACGCTCAACATATGCTATGTCTATTATAATGGCTAGTGTCAATGTCTAAGACCAGGTATGTCAAGAATATGGGATCACCCTGTTAAGACTAGAGGCAAAGCCAAATCGTGGCTCTACTTGGACTTCCCCATCCCAACAGCAAATCGGCCTCGGTGACCAAACTGGCTGTTCTGTATTGGCTAAGACTGGCTGACGAATGGATAAGGCCACATGTTTCCATACAATTATCAAAAGGTGTAACTACGTGTGAGTGGAGGCATTTGAATTTGATCTGGGGTACATACATGGCGAGCTCATCTGGTGCCTCAGCCCCAGCTAAGCTTATATATATATATGAAACTTCTGTCTGTGAGGGCATGACTATGCTAAACTTATAGGCTTCTTTATATTCAGAAAGTGGGTAGGCATATGCTTTGTGGTGACATACACATATAACATGAGGGCTTTAGGAATGCAAGTTGTGGGAAATTTGCTGAGGATAGCTTACAACTTACAGGGAAATGTCCTCTACTGTCCCCATTGCTCTGCTCTTAGTTTCCACAGTCCAGCTTCTATAAATGCTTTCTTCATCACACCTGGTTGTCCACTATTTGTGAGAGGGAATCATAGGTTTCACAACTCTCCAGTCTGTGGATTTTGTCCTATGCTATTTAATATTAACATTTTCCCCTCACTGACAGAGAAAGGCACAGAGGGAATTCTCAATCAAATTTGTAGACAATATAAAGCTAACATTTTAGTGAAAAAGATCAACAGTCTGGAACATCAGGATAAGTATAAGAAGATAAATTTGCTGAGGATAAATGCAAAGACCTGTATTTGGGTTCCAAAACTTAAGATGTTATCCAGAAGAGTACACAATCAGAATTGGTAACAGCTTCAAGATCATGATAGCATATGAAGACTTGAGAATTAAGATTACATTTGGAAGGTTAGCCTTGGTAACAGGCAGACCTGGATTCAAGTCCTGCACCAACAGATGCTAGCTGTGTGACCCTTAACAAGTCACTTAATTTCTCAGTGCCCCAAGCAACACTGCCATAAATTATAGTTAGGGTGTTCACTAACAAGAGAAAGGTTTGTTAGTGCAATCACAGGATAGAAAAATGACTGGATGCATTTTACTTGGATCCAGCAAATAGAACTAATAGCAAATGGATCCAGTTTTCAGAGAAGCAGATTTGGGCTTCATATTAAGAAAACCTTTTCCCACACCTAAACTTTCCTAAAATGAAATTGGATGACTCAAAAGACCATGAATTTCCCATCCCTGGCAGTTTTCAAGCAGAGGCTACATGCCAGGTTGTGTAGGGTATAGAAGGGCTTCTTGATTCGGTTTGTGTCAGTCTAGATGGACTCCAAGGTCTCTTCCCATTGGGGCATTTGCAAAGAAATATAATTTGACAATATTCACTAAAAAAGCACAGTAGAGGAAGATGTAAGGAATTATGCTCAAAGAGAGCAAATTGGACTTGAAGGCACTAAACATCCAAACTGACATATTTAATAACAATACCTTGCCTCTGCACAACATTCCTTGCTCTTCAAAGCATTTCTACAGCTGTTATGTCATTGTATTCCTGCTATTTCCCTGCACCATAAGCAGGGCAAGGAGCTCTATTGTATATAATTTAAGAATATTTACTGAATGCATGCCCATCAATTGGAGAACGGCTGAATAAATTATGGTATATGAATATTATGGAATATTATTGTTCTGTAAGAAACGACCAGCAGGACAATTTCAGAGAGGCCTGGAGAGACTCGCATGAAGTGATTCTGAGTGAAATGAGCAGAACCAGGAGATCATTATACACGGCAACAACAATACTATATGATGATCAATTCTGAAGGACATGGTTCTCTTCAATAATGAGATGTTTCAAACCACTTCCAATCGTCCAGTGAAGAAAGCCACATACACCCAGAGAGAGGGATGTGAAATGTGGACCACAACATAACATTTTCATGCTCTCTATAGATGTTTGCTTGCATTGTGTTTCCTTTCTCTGATTTTTCTTTCTTGTAGATACGATTTTTCTTGTACAAAAATGATAAGTGTGGAAATATGTATTCAATTTGTCAAGTATTTTATCATAATTAACATGTAGTGGATATCCTGCCATCTAGGGGAGGGATGGGAACTGGGGGTAAAATTTGTAATGGGAAGCTTTGTAAGGGTTAATGTTGAAGAATTACCCATACATATGTTTTCCAAATAAAAAAAAATAAAATTAAAAAAAAGAATATTTAGAATTATGAAAACAACTCACATTTCTATAGTACAGTAACATTTATAAAGCCTTTTGCTCAGTGCAAAGTAATGTGTTAGGCCAAATATTATTATTTCCATTAAACTATTAAAGAAACTGAGGTTCAGAGCAGGTACGAGTTGCCTAACATAAGACAGCTAGTAGCAGACTTCAAATTTGAACTCAGTTCGTCTAAATTAAGGTCCAGTTCTCCATCCCTAAACCACAATGAACAAAGGAATTTTAAATTAACTCATAGTAAAGTGAACATAAAAATAAGGATTTTTTTTTGCTAAATAATCACAGTAACGAAATTCGGATTGTGTTAATACCATATCATGTTCATCTACACCCCTATTATTTCTTATAGTAGAATTTGGGCTTCTTGGGGGTCAGGACTATGTCACTCATCTCCGTACCTTCCTTAGCCTAACCTGTTAGTTGCTTAATAAATGAATGAGAGAAAATTTTATCAGCAAGATGAAGTGATGAGGGACGAGAAACAACCCAACTCCTCAATCCTTCCCATGTGAGTTGATTGTAGGGGGAAGCCAAGAGAATAATAAAAGAAAGGAGGAAGAGGGGAGAGATGAAGAGGAAGAAAAGGAGAAAGAAGAAAGGGGAAAAGCAAGGAGGAGGAAAGAATCACATGTGATATAAAAACAAATGTTATCAAAACAAATTTAAATTCTTTAAAAATAAATAGGGGGATAAGGAAAAAAATTAATGCATGCATGCATGCATGCATGCATGCATGCATGAGGGGGAAGGAAAAGGAAAACCAAAAAGAGGAGGGTGGTTAAAAGATAAACGTCTCTTATGTGTGTGTGTGTGCTGGGCAGTTTTGCTATACAAATTTTCCTAGGATCATAGATGCAGAGTTGGAAAAAAAAATGCCCTAATCTCAGAAATAATCTGGTTCAACTCCTTTATTATACAGATAAATAAACCAAACCAGGAACTAATGAATCCCAAGCTCATTCATACTCTGTGATATATTTTTTAGAATTCAGGCTTCATTGTACTTTCATACATATATGTATAGAATTTAACTGGAGTCAAGAGCATGGTAGAAGAAAGAACATCGGATTTGGGGTGAGGGGGTCACAAGGCCTCTGTTTTATAGCATCCAAGTATAGAAGAGCAGAACAAGAAAGAACTCCAGACATAGTCTAGTTTTGCCTTTTCATTTTACAAATGGAGAAAAAAAATCAGTACAGTACAATAAAAAGAACATGTGATTTGGAATCCAAGGTCCTTGGCTCTGGAGCTTCCTGTCTGTGTGACCTTGAACAAATCATTTTATGTCACCTTGCTAGATCTTGGTTTCCTAAACATATAAGGAGGTGACTGGATCAGAAGATCCCTCAGGTGCCCTTGAACTCCAAGTTACATAAAACTAAGAGCTTACAAGATCAAAGAATTTATTTAAGTTCATACCTAGCACAGCCACAGCAGATGTGACACTTGATGTCATGCTTTCTAACTTTTAAGTCCAAATGCTTTTGTCTGCCCACTGCTGTCCAACTGGTCCTTTCTGGGCCTCACAGTCTTAAAGACAGAAACCATAAGTGATTAGTCCAAGTTCACATAGCAAGAGGATAATCAGAACTATATAATCTATGTTGGCATCTCAAGTCCCATCTCAGAGTTTTTTCAACTGTACCATGTGTCCTCCTCCATGCACCTTTTGAGAACACAAATCAACCACCACATTTTGTCTGGCTCCCAAAATCAGCATTTTCTTTTGCTTTGCTAGTTAGTGTCTGAGGCTGAATTTGAACTCAGGTCTTCATGATTCAAAGTCTAGCGCTCTATCTGCTGTGCCACCAAGCTATTTCAGGATATCAAGAAAGTGAAACTAAAGTGGGTGACCATCAATTGAATAATATCTGAAAAAAGAATAGAATAATTTTGCTCATTGATTTGACTTCCCCTCAATAGCTCTGCCCAAGCTGGACTCCCCTATGATCTAAAGACTCTTTTATTATGCCTTTTAAAACTTAATTCAAATCTTCTCTCTTTTTAAACCCTTCACTGATCTTTAACAAACTTCCCATGGTACCTCACACAGCATTTTCCAGATCATCACCTTGCAATGTGGCACATTACAGACATGCTTGTGTGTGTGTGAGGCTATTTGATCCCTTCACTATCTGAATCTCTAGTGAAGGCAAGAACCATATTTTGTCTAAACTTGGTATCTCCCTAGCACAGAGGTAAGTGAATTTTTTCTTAATATTCTGATAACTCTCTTCCGTTAAATTTGGTTTCCTTTTGCAATTCTATATATTTTATTTTTCTGCATTTAAAATCATTTGAAAAGGGCTGCATAAGTTTCATTGGACTGCCAAATGGGTCAATGACACATACACAAAAAGGTTAAGAACCCCTGGGCTAGAAGAATGTTCTGGGTACAGTGGGTGCTTAACAGATGTTTAGGGAAGACTGAAAGGAGAAGGGGAAAAACAAAGTACAAGCTCTACAAGTTAGTGATGTGCTCAAAAGCAGTAAAAAGGAAATTCCAGGAAGAAATTCTTGATCACTAGAGAACCATCTCAGATTATCTAGGTAGTTTAATTACACATATTCATTAGAAGTCTGCAAGCTTTGAGCTGGTCTGGACATGTTCCTTTTTAAAAAACAGCCTGTAGATTCATAACAGAAGGCATTACATGGGAAAGTCTGGGAAAGTACGTGTTTGATGGAGGCTTTATGGAAACCGATACCACTCTATGATGTAAGGGGGAAAACCCCAACGGGGGAAAAAAAATTGTCGGCAAATAGACTTTCAGAGCTGGGTGTAGGTGGGTCTCCAGGATACTGGAGAGAACAGACAGAAATGCACATATATACATATACATGTATGTATGTATGCACATGTGTATATACATACATGCACACACACACACCATGCCTTCTAGTCACTTATAATCAGAAATCACCAAGACCATACATGGAAAGGCCAGTCCCACGATAGCACAACATCCTATACATAACAGCCTCTTACTAAATGACCAATAATGATGGGGAAACTTTGACAGATAATCAGCAACCATTTAGTTAACACTTGTGCTAACTTAGCCACCATGCTAAGGAGCTGGGAAATGGGGACCAACATGTAAGTCCAAGCTCTTCAGGAAGTTGTGTTCTCTCAAGACAAATTTCAAGCCCACCAGTGGCATCAGACTCACTCTGATAGAATCCATATACAAGGATTCCTGCAGGCCACAAATTGCCTTAGTTTTACAATGCAATCTTATCTGTGCTTTACCGTATTTTTACTCTGATAAATATTTCCCAGTGACATTTTCATCTGGTTCCCGCAGCCTTGGGAGCATTGTGAACTACATGTAGGTTCACAGTGTGCTTGGGACCTCTGATGGACACAGAAAAGCAGACGAGGCACTTAGGGACCTGGTGGGGTGGTGTTCACATAGCAGTTGAGGAAGCAAAGGATTTTGAGCAGAAATGAGGGAAGAGTGTTCCAGACATGGAGACGGCCTATGCTTTAAGCTAAGGG
The DNA here is from genome assembly GCA_023553655.1 of Myrmecobius fasciatus. NCBI lineage: Eukaryota > Metazoa > Chordata > Mammalia > Dasyuromorphia > Myrmecobiidae > Myrmecobius > Myrmecobius fasciatus. The sequence goes on along the minus strand of JAJPUD010000192.1, from coordinate 361,538 downwards.
ATGAAAGGTACACTGGGAAAAGGTACATTTACCTCACACACCTGTGGAAGAGACCTGTACTTGTGAACAGTGAAGGAAAGGAATAAGGGGGCATTTCAGTCCTACTTAGAGTCACGGGATGATGGCTGGTGTACCTTATGGGACAGCTTTCCGTGGAGTCAAAAGAGGTCAAGTTGGAATCCTGCCTTTGACACTTCTCCCATGCTCAGTTTCCTCATCAGTAGCACAGAGATAGCAGTAGCACCTGCCACACAGAGCTGTTGTGAGGATGAGACGCTTTGCTAACCCTAAAAGACTACTGAAACAAAGTATGTGCCATAGTCCTTTCAATTCCTTCAAAGGCTAACTCAAGTGTATCTTCCTCCATGACTGTCCCCTCCCTTTGTCTTCAATAAAACTTCTAACTATCCTTAATCTCTCCTAGCAATTTGTCTCAATCACTCCAGTACATTTAGTTTTCTTTCTTAAATATCATAGTCGTTGTTAAATTCAGAAGTTCCAAAGCTTCTTGCGAGTATGGCTCTTCTATCATTTTGCATCTATCACTGTCTTTTCTAGCATGGGGCCTGGCACATAGTGAATACTTAAAGGTTTCAAAAGTTCAATTGACTTAGCACATTTGCAGAGTTCAAAGATGGGGGTGATTATGGTTACAGCTGTTCATTATTCTGTCTTCAACGAAGCAGCAAAAATTGAGGAATTGCTGGAAACAATGGGAGATTCATCTTCATTCCCAGTTAAACATAACAACTGGCAAAGAGGGATTTGGGGAAACTTCTAAACAGTCAATAGCTGATCTGTTACAAATCTTTTGGAAAAAGGAATATTTTGAGTGCTTGCAGGAAGTTTTTTTTTTTAAATGCTTGCATATTTCTGGGAAGAGACAGCAGCCACCCGAATGCTTCATGCTCTGTTTTGTTGAGATGATATGCTTCTTTAATTCATATATTTAAGCTGTGCTCATTTCTCATATCTTCTTAGGAGGCATTCAACACCATATGTGCAGGCCAGCCTTACTGAGAACATCTGGAAGAGGCCAACATTAGAAACTCCACCCAGGCTCAGTATCTGTGACTGACTTGTATGAGCTCTAGACCTCAGGAAGAGAATTCCCAGAGGAACGTACAAACATATCAGAAACTATATTCGGCTAAAAAGTCACTAATCTGGCTGCATAATGTCATTTTCAATAGGCAATCTACATCAAGTTCAATTCCCTTTTGGGACCGGACACCCCAAATTTGGGACCTAATCAGCACATTGTCGTGATCGTGCACTTCTGGTAGGGTTCTTATTTATTAAATGTAGCCATCAAAATATTAAAAACCATTACAATTGGCCTGTATTCTAGTTTATTTCTCCTGTATCTTTACCCAAAGCATCTTTTAAAATATTTCCCCAAAATGGAGTGGCTGCCCATTAATTGGAAAATGGCTGAATAAGTTGTGGTATATGAATGTTATAGAACATTCTTTTTCTATAAGAAATTATCAGCAGGAGATTTCAGAGAGGCCTGGAGGGACTTAATATGAACTGATGCTGAGTGAAGTGAATAGAACCAAGACAACATCAATACACAAAATTATATGATGATCGATTCTGACAAATGTGGCTCTTTTCAACAATGAGATGATTCAGTCCAGTTCCAATGGTCGTGTGGTGAAGAGAGACATCTGCACCCAGAGAGAGTACGGTGGGGAGTGAGTGTGGATCACAACAAAACATCTTTACCTTTTTGGTTGTTTGCTTGCTTTTTTCCCTTTCATTTGCCCCCTTTCTCATCTGATTTTTTTTTTGTGTGTGTAGCATGATAAATGGGGAAATACATATAGAGAAAAATTGTGCATGTATGATCTATATTGAATTACCTGCTGTCTGGGGAGGGGGAAATCTGGCACAAGGTTTTGCAAGGGTGAATGTATTTTACATATATTTTGACAATAAAAAGCTATTATTAAATATATATATATGCATATATATATGAAATAAAATATTTTGCAAGTCATGCCATTGGTATGATAGCTACAATTCTTGTTGGGCTCATCTTAGCTGCTTCTTTTGTGAGTTACTGCATTGTACTGTGTGTTACTGTAAGGGTGAGGGCTGTGGGAAGAGGATGGAGATAGGCTGGGCATTGAGGGAAAGTTGTTAAAACCCCAAATTCAAAGGGTACTTTTGCTCTCTCCTCAGAGGTCTGCTGGGCTTGGCTGTTCACTTGCTTTGATATGTAAATTGGAAGATTGCTTTCCCTCTTGGGACCCTGGACAAAGGCCAAAACATACAGGAGTAGATGGCCTTCAGGACAGAAGCAGAGATGCTTACAAATAGTAGTCCAAGCCAAGTTTGTGTTTTGGCTTCAAAATAAAATACCTTTGTTAATAGTTTTTACTTCCAATATAAATGTTTATATGTTTCCTCTTCGAGTCATCTTGGTTAGCCAATAGCTGGAACACAACAATTCAGCTGTTTGTTCCTTCTTCTGGTCACTGAGTTACTAAACTTATCCCAAGCTTTGAAGGTACTATTTAGCCTTTTCCTTATTTAAATAGCATTAACATTACTGAGCTTCGATATCGTTTCTCAGCCACTTATTGCAGTGATGGGAACTGCTGGAACCCTCCAATTGTTTATTTAAAAATCCCATCCAAGGGGATGTGGGAAAACTGGGACACTGATGCATTGTTGGTGGAACTGTGAACGGATCCAGCCATTCTGGAGAGCAATTTGGAGCTATGCTCAAAAAGTTATCAAACTGTGCATACCCTTTGACCCAGCAGTGTTTCTACTGGGCCTATATCCCAAAGAGATTGTAAAGGAGGGAAAGGGACCCACATATGCAAAAATGTTTGTGGCAGCCCTTTTTGTAGTGGCTAGAAACTGGAAACTGAATGGATGCCCATCAGCTGGAGAGTGGCTGAATAAATTATGGTATATGAATGTTATGGAATATTATTGTTCTGTGAGAAACGACCAGCAGGACGATTTCAGAGAGGCCTGGAGAGACTTGCATGAGCTGATGCTGAGTGAAACGAACAGAACCAGGAGATCATTATACATGGCAACAACAATATTACATGATGATCAATTCTGATGGACATGGCTCTCTGCAACAAAGAATTGTCTCAAACCAGTTCCAATTGTTCAGTGAAGAAAGCCATATACACCCAGAGAGAGGGATATGAAATATGGACGACAACATAACATTTTCATGCTCTCTATTGAAGTTTGCTTGCATTGGGTTTCCTTTCTCTGATTTCTTTTTTTTTCTTGTAGATAGGATTTTTATTGTACAGTTTATCAAGTATTTTAATATAATTAACATGTAGTGGACTTCCTGCCATCTAGGGGAAGGGAGGGGACTGGGGGTAAAATTTGTAATGGAAAGCTTTGTAAAGATCAATGCTGAGGAACTACCCATACATATGTTATACAAATAAAAAGCTTTAATAAAAAAAAATCCCATCCAACATACATT
>JAJPUD010000192.1:341157-358053 GCA_023553655.1 Myrmecobius fasciatus | reverse complement strand
TTTCTGATTTTTGGAGCAACAACCTTACGATCCCCATTTTACACATGAGGAGCCAGGCACAAAGAAAGCAATGGCCTGTTCTGGGTCACAGAACTAAGAAGTAACAGAATGAGAACTTGAACCCTATTTTCCTGCCTCCAAGCCCAGGGTTCATTCCACTGCTCCACACTGTCTCCGAAAGAATTCCAGTCAAGTTCATTAAAAGAACAGGATTTAATGGTATCCTCAGGTTTGATTACTGCTTTCTAATACCCATCTCCCCTCAGAATCAATAACTCTTGCTGTTGGGTATCTGACATGGGATTCTGATAGGAAGCTTTCAGCCTCAGCAGTAAAGCTAACCTTTCATTCCCAAAATACTACAATGGATCAAACTTCTGTCATGTCCACAGAAGCACCCATTTACAAAAAAGATTACTGACTGTCATTCATTTATAAAGAAGTCTCCCAACACCCTCACTAGAAAAGGCAGTGAAGATCACACGTTGTTCAGTGTGGGTAGTACGATAAAGGAAGATGCAAAACAAGATTGCATCGAAAGGGACCAAAAGTTCAATGAGCTTTCTTTGGCATAAAAAGGGTGAAGGTTTTCTCTGGCAATGCTGGAACACTTCAGGACAACATGACAGTCTCAAAACAGACAAGAATTAATTTCCATCCCCTCATCCTCTTCCAAAAAGTCCAACAAACATTTGCTTGCAAGTAGGAAACAGACTGCCCAGTTTTTAAGGGGGAAAGGGGGCACAGGGTACAACACAATCAGCACAAGGAGCCCTGTGCTTCAAACAATCATGATGAATACTTTATTGATCCCAGGTAAATTATAAGGTCTAAGTAGTTTCCTTTCTCTCACCTACTTTTTTTTTCCCTTTTTCTCTTCCTTTCCTTTGCCTTCTTCCTGCCCTTAAAACTCCTCTTTCTTTGCTTAGGAGACTCAACACACTCTCAAACATTGTTCTAAACTCTTCAATCTATCAACTCAAAGCCAGACAGATGAAAATAACAGCAGCTGCCTGCCCTCCCAGTTGCTCCCGAAAGTGGTTCGCCATGTTGGCAAGGGAAGCGGGCTACGTTGCCCAGTCTGCTGGATTCTACAGTTGCCACATCCTGGCTTCCCCACTGGAGAGCCTGTCCCCCTGGCTGGAAGACAATGTGCTTCCAAAACGGAGGAAACGAAGGCTTCTTTCTTTCCATTCCCGTCAGCTGCTGCAAACATTTATGAAATTCAGAGAAAACAGGCCACAGAGATCTTTTCATTGTTCTTCATATACCTAAAGTAATTTAAATTTAAAACAAGTCCAAATGATCAAAAAAGCTACTGGGATTCTCTAAAACCCCACTCTTAAAAATGGCTTTGTTTTCAATCCTCTATTGCAATACAATGTTTAACATCTGATAAAAAAAAATGTTTGTAAAATCTCACACCATACAGGAAAGGATAATGTAATTGCTGCTTAAGGAAAAGTAGTTGGACACTCTCTCACTAGAATTTTATAGTTTTAAACACACACACACACACACACACACACACACCCAACAAAGAAATCTTAAGAACAGCACAGAGAAAGTTATTGTTCCCTTTTTGGTTTCTTGATTATGAAGTTACAGGATCACAGGTGGTAAGCTGAAAGGAACCTTAAAAAACTTATAGATTCAGGAAGCAGCTTGAGAAGGGAAGGAAAAGAGTGAAAGGAAAGAGACGGCTGTCTCAACCAAGCCAAGCATAGTAACGGAGGAAGTAGAGGGGAAGAATGCTCACAAGTGAACCAACCACACATGGACCTCCATGGGGCAAAGCTGGGCTCACTCAGACATATGGGGCATTATTGGTCAGAAAGGAATACAGTGACAAAAAGCATAGGGCACATTAAGGCTTGCAAATACTTGACAAGCATGAGTTCTTTAGGACCTCCCAATGACTTGGTCAGGTGGGGACTATGAGCTTATCATCCCTTTTTCCAAGATTGTTATTCATACAAGTTAAAATATTTGCCTATTACCATATAACTAAGAAGTGGGACGTCAAGGTGGGACTTGAATCCAAGACTCATTGACTCCAAGACACATAACTCTATTATATTGTGATGCAGCATCCAGAACACTCCACAAAATCCAAGTTTGTGAAAAAGCTTGGGGTATAATTCAATGAGTATTTATTAAACGTCTATCAGGTGCAAGAATTTTGCCAGGTGCTGGCAAACAAAGACAACAATGAAACAGTTCTTGTCCTCAAGCTTACAAATACTTAAGGACATATGATATGTACACAGATAAATAAACACAAAACCATCAAGTTATCTCAAGAGGGAAAGAGTGATTTCAGCCCAGAGGGATGGGGTGAGGCTGAGAGAGAGAGAGAGATGGACCAGGAAAGGCCTAGTATATACACAGAGTACCCAAACTATACTTTGAAAGAAGCTGGAGGGGATGGTTTTAAGAGGAAAACAGGAGGTGTGCCTTGGACCTAGGTATCATTCCTTCAAAGACATGGAATAGGACCACTGGAATAAAACAGAGAATATCTTAGGGAGAACAATCTGAAATAAGATAAGAAAAATTGGTAAGGCCTGGCCAGATTGTTGAGGGCTTTTGATGCCAGTCTGAAGAGTTTATATTTTCTCCTAGAGGCAATAGGGAACCATGGAAGATAAAGGAATTGGGGTTGGGGGGAGAACAACATGGTCAAATCTATGTTCTAAGAACACTGACTTGGCAGTGAAGTGGAGAAGGGACAGACTGGACACAGGGAGACTAATTAGGAAGTTATTGTAGAGGAATTAACCAGAGCAAAACCAAGAGCCAGTTTCAATGCAATCACCTTTTTTGCATCCCAAACTCTCCTTTGTATATTTGGCCTTTTAGTATCCCAATGAACCTTGTGGAGTCTTGTGTCACACATTTCTTCCTAGGACAAAGATTTTAACTTGACTTCAAACAACTGTCTTTTCTCATAAGCTATCCAGGCCTCTTTTCTGAATGTTCCCATGTAGGTCTATTCTTTTAAATAGGTGAGGTAGATAGCCACTGTCTGACCCTAAAGTAGTCCCTCTACCACCCCCCCTCCTTGCTATACTACCTTCAATTTCCACCATTAGATTCAACCATCACAGGTTGGAGACGTGCATTTTTCTAGAACAACACATTATGGGACTGTATACACAGCAGTTGCTCAAGAGGATATTAAACTAATGGGTGTTGGTGTAGAAAGTTCATTTTTAAAATATCAAGCTATATAGGGAATAAAAATATATAAGAGCAAGAGCCATTCTGTCTACTGGCAAGGGGGTCAAAGGACATCACTGAAAACTTTGGAACAACCACATGTAACGGTAACAAATCACTAATGATAGAAAAGCAAATCAAAACAACTAAGTTTGCACCTCCTTTTCAGCACATTGGCAAAGGTGACAAGACAGTGTTGGAGGGAGGGTGGAAATAAAATCAACCCACTAACGTATGTACTGTGAATCGGGTGCGACCATTCTGGAAAGCAATTTGGAATGATGCTGAGAGTCACTGAAATGCCCATGACCACTGACTTAAAAAAAGGAGACTCCATGGATACCAACATATTTACAGGAGCAGTTTTTTGGGGGAAGCAAAGAACACATTAGATGCCCACTGAACGGAGAATAGCTAAAGAAACTGGGGACCATGAATGATTAGGGGCAGTAATTTGCTATCAGTACAATAAGGATAATGATTCTAGAAAAGTATAAAAGGATTCATTTTATTACTGTCTCTTTTCCCAGCACAAATCACAATGCCTAGTATACAGTTGGTGCTTAATAAATGTTTAATAGGACACATAAAAACTGACGCAAAGTGAAGTGAGCACAAAGAATGCAATAGACACAATGACAATCATATAAATGGAAGTTACAACAATAAAACCACTGAATTAACAGTAGGTGAAATGCCACCGACCAAGCTAGACCCCAAAAAGAGACAAAAGAAGGCACTTCCCTCCCTCCCTTCTCTGCAGAAATAGGAGCCTGTGAGTATGGTACACTACTCATAATGTCAGTTTAGGTTGATGCGGTCATGAGCTTTGCTGAACTGCATTTCTTGTCCATTCTTTGTTATAAGGGATGACTCTGAGAGGGTCTGGTAGCAGAGGATTTCTTAAAACTTTTTCCAATTGTGATCCCTGTTGACCAAGAAATTTTTATATGACCCCAGGTATATCAGTATACAAAATAAGTATACAAATCATTTATTGATAAGAAATCATAATTTTGCGACCTCCACATTCAATTATATGATTCCATATAGGGTCATGGCCCGCAGTTGAACACTGGGAAATGTAGATGGCACAAAAACAAAAAATGCCAATAAAATTTTAAATAAATAGAATCTCTATTAAGAAGATACTATGAATAATTAATCTGATCATAAAATCCTGAGATTATTTTATGCCTACCATGGGCCAGAGATTTTTGTCCAGAAAAATTTTCCCATCCCAGGCAAAGTTTTAAAGCAGAGAGTCTTCCTGGGAGAGAATACGCTCAGGTATGTTAGCCTATTATGGGTACAGCACAAGGTTAACGATCTCTAAATCTAACCTTTTTGGCCCAATGGCAGCCAAACCCTCTGAACTTATATCGCTCTGATAGGCCACAGTAGGACACACTGTACCTTCAGCCCAACACAGTGATGTCATTGTGGTCCTCTTTAAGAATGAAGAATAGCCCATGAACTAATGGAGTCTAAGCAACAGACGCAGCAAACGAGAGATAGCACTCCAATGATTGTCAAGACCAGAAGAGACCTGACAGGTCATCTAGTCTCAGCTTACAGTGGAAGAAACTGAGGCTCAGAAGGGTAAAAATGCTTGCCCCATGTGACAAGCACAAAGCGGCAGCGCCAGGATTCAAACAAAATCCTAAATTCAAATCTAACACTTTTCCTATTGTACCTACCATGGTTGCTGCCCACTACTCCTCATGTGCTAGATACTACTACTCCCCCAGTTCCAACATATAGATCTAGTCTTCTTCAGAGGGGAATGGGCAAGGAAGAAAGCAGAGGAGCATGAAGGCCAGACTGGGTTAAAGGTCAAAAGACCCAACTCTTAAGTCCCACTTCCATCACTTAATAAGGCTTCTCGATTTGGTGGATCTAGATTTTAAGGATCTGGGTTCACATCTCTGGTTACTCAATACCTTTTCTAACATGAGGATATCTTTTAAATCTCTCCGGGCTTCAGTTTTCTCCCTGACAATCACAGGGCTGGACAGACTATCTTCTTTCCAGATCTAAACTCTGATCCAGCTGAATGATCTTGGGGAAGTATCCAAATCTTCTAAGCCTCAGTTTCCTCATTTATACAACAGGAATATTACTTACAGCCCATCCTCACAGAATTCCGGTGAGGTTGAAATGAAAATCCATGTGTAAATGTTTGACAATCACCAAACATAACATAAATATGAGTGATTACCGTTTCTCCTTGCCTCTGACTTGGCACCCTTACGCCTTGTTGCCCAAATGAAGCATATCCATATTTTTCCGTCTTGTCAGATCTTTAGAAGCATATCGGTTTAGGTCCCTGTAAAAACAACAACAAAGCTCAGATGAGCCACCTGGTCATCACACTGTCCCTAAGAGAAACAGCAATATGCCCATTTTCCACCTTTCTACCTGGGCCCTACTCAGTTGACCTGAAAGAGTGCTTTTCAGATAGGAAGTTCATTTGACATCTCTCTGATCATCAGTTTAGTGAGAGGTTAAAAAAGAACATGAATCACATTAGCAGTAAGCCTTGAGAATGTTTTTCTTATGTAAGGATGGAAATCAGTTGAGTCTAACTTCAGCCCACCTAAAATAACCAAATATTCTAGCCCTGAAACATATTTCTGACAAATTAGTCAAACAAAAGGATTAAACTAGTATATACCCAGCTGAACCCAAGTAAGGAACTCAGTCCATAAGCATCTGACCGGTTAGAACAAGGAACAGCTTCTGCCCAAGCCAGGGAGGGAGAATAGGCCTCCGTCTCCTCCCTCCCTTCAGCCCAAACAGCCTTGGGAACGCCATAGCTCAGAGGGTCTGGACTTCTCACTACATTCCCAGCAGGGTCTGTATTGGCACTAAGAAAAAGCTGGGCCTGCTGAGGAAAGGGAGCATCAGGGTGCTGGGAGGAGCCCAACAGAAGGCAATCCCATAATCACAGGGAACCTCAGGAGTGGGGCCCAAAGAATGCAAGTGCCAGCCCTCAGGAGCTGGGAGTTTGCCCCTTTACTAGGGGGCTCTCTGGGCCTGAATACACTTTCCTCTGGACTCTACCTGTATCTGTAAGAAAACATGTCACAGACTTTGCAAAGGGAAAGGATGTTTTGGACCAAGTATACTCAGTATCCAACTTTAGTAAAACTGTGGACATTATTTAGTCATTTTTGGTTGAATACCCCTCTTTGCGATTCCTTTTGGGACTGTCTTTGTAGAGATTCTGCAGTGGTTTGCCATTTCTTTCTCCAGCTCACTTGACAGATAAGGAACCTGAGGCAAACAGGGTGAAGTCATTTACCCAATCACACAGTTAGTGTCAGGTCTTGCCGACTCCAGGTCAGGGGGTAATATCCACAGTGGTAGCTAACTATTCTAACCTTAGTAAACACTCCTAACTCAAATCAAATTAAAATAGCTGCTTAATTGAACGCAACTGATAGGCATTGGACAGAAACACACAAGGAGGGAGGGGCAAGTCATAAGGTCTGGTACCAGAAAACCACCTCTCAGTGCCTGAGGGTCCCCTAGAAATACTGAGGGGAAAGGTAGCAGCAGACCTTTTGGAGTGCAGCCTGTCAGTAAGAGTTGGGGGCTGCGACAGTGAGTCCAGAGTACGTGCTACATAGAACTATGGGGCCAACAGGGACCACGATGCTCAGGGCCGATTTTAACCAGTCAAAGCCACCTCCTCCTCCTCCCCCCCCCCCCCCAGCAGCCGCCACACTGCATGCTGGGGAATCTGGTCTCTGCAAATTACCATCAGGCTCTTGAAAGCTACCATACTGAGAAGTAGGTATACCATATTTATCTTCAGGCAGAAGCAAGCATAGGGGAGTAGGCTCTTCAAGTGTTTATGGTGTCCCTGAGCTTCCAGTGAGCAACTGCAGCTTCTCTTCATCACCTTGCGGGCATTCAGACCCCGAAACTACAGAATTCACCCTCCATTATAACTGTCCACAAGCATCAGCATCCACTGTCTCTGCTTTCCCAGGATTGAAGGGAAATGGATGGCAATCAGTCAGGAATCCCCAAGAAAACCGGTCAGCCTGGGGAAGGATTGGGGGCTTGAGAGGACAGAAACAAGTTGTTTCCCCTTTTCGCTTTCTATCTAGGAAACAATTATAAAAGTGCTCTTTTTGGGTAGAAATTCTTCTTTGGTTTGTAAGAAGTCAGAATAAATCCTGAAAAAAGTTTCTAGCCACCTCCCCCCCAACCATTTGTTTGGCTCTGCTTGGAAAAGAATCCTTTGGGGACACAAAATCCTGCTCCTAACGTTGGGGAGAGCTAAATCGTCTTTCTTCCAGACCCCTCCCCGTAACAACATCTCTGTGAGGCACACTGTATTTTTTTTTCCATTAAGGAGAAAGAGAGCCTGTGACAAACGCCCAGTCGCATCCCAAATATTGCCTTCCTACAGACAGATGAAGGAATCTGAGGACGGGCCTAGCCGCTACCTCCACCTCCCCAAAAGGCAGGCTCAAGTCATCTCTTACCAAGAAGATGGTCACTTCCCTGCTTCGTGGGTCTCATGTGAGCCGGGAACATTTTTTATTCAGCTGGACCTCGCCATCACTGCAAAGCCCTACCAGGCACTTTTCATAATGGTGCTCCCTACTGCTTGCACATTCAATCTTCCTTTCTAACTAAGGTTTATTACACACAAGGCAGGCCTTTTCAAAAATCAGCTCATGTGTCCTCTCCCCACGAAGGAGGTGCTAAGTGATGTAGGAAACCCTCCCCAAGTGGATTCCCCGATTCAGCCTCTCTGTTGCCTCCCGGTCCCTGCCTCTCCAAAGGCTGCTACAGCTGCTGCTTACCAATGACCTCCTTGTTAAAAGGGAGATTAGCAGGTGTGAAAAGAGGTGCAGGAGACCATTAGCACTTAATTGAAGCTTTCTCCCTGATGTAATCAGAAGAATAGAAAAACCGCTGAAAAAAAGAGAGAGCTTTGGGGGAGAAAGTAGGCAGCTGGCCAAAGCATTTTACACTGGGAACAAATGCTCCTGGGTTTTTCTATTCACAGAGATCTCTCAAATCTATTCCCTACAAATGCAGAGAGCTGCCATCTAATTCTTCTCTCCAAATGGGCAAAGAGCTCGTCAGCGACCATACCAGCTCTAGTGGCTCCTTTCCCAGTCCCACAGATCGCCACTCCACTCCCTTGTCACCAAATTCAGCTGGAGAAATTGGTTAGGACTTTTGTTTCTCCCGGACTATGGCCCTCTTTCCATCCCCACCCCCCCCCCCCAAGGTCCTTCCCATTGATAGAGCCTCAGAGTGTGAAGGGCTTCCTCAAGCCACAGAATCACTGAGCAAGAGACCTGAGAAGCATCTGGAGACTTACCTAGTCCAACCCCCTCACTTGACAAAAATGGGAAACGAAGGCCCGCAGAGGAAGGAACTTGCCTCAAGTCTCCCACCGAGTTAGTTTTAATCACTTGGATGTTTTCCTAACAACATTTCCAACCAACCCGCACAGCTGCTAAAGGGGAAAAGAGTGTTTGGGAGAGCTTTGCACCCCATTGCCTGGAGCTGTGCTGGTTTTTGCAAAAATAATGCATGTTAATAGCATTATCCTTATTGGGATACGGCCATAAAGAACAAATGTCCCAGCTCAGTTGAAGCCGATCCCCCTAGCATTTCGTGAAAGCCTACTGCTTACCAGACATTGTACAGAACCGGAAAGACAAAAACACCAAATGAAACGGTCCCTGTACTCAAGCAGCTCTCCTTCCACAGGAAGGAAAATGCAGGCATAGGGATACATAAATACAAAGTCAATTCGTGGGGAGAAATAGTACCAGACTCTCAGAGGCGGGGACACTTTGAGCTCAACATCAGCCAGACCACTTACTAGCAGGGTGACCATGGAAAAGTGACTTCACCTCTCTGAGCCTCAGTTTCCCCATCTGTAAAATGGGTCGAATAATACGCGCATGTCTACCTCGAAGTGTGACTGTGGACGAGGTGTTCTGTAAGCTATTCATTCGTGAATAGCTATGAATCCTTATTATTGCTACTTGGCGGAAAAACGCTGAGAATGACTGTGGTCTTAAGAAACAATTCTCGGGAGAGCACAAACTGGCCATCACGGCTGGAACAGATGAGCAGACTAGGTCAGGCCCACTCGAGGGACGCCACACCGCTGGGCAGCGTTTCTAAAGCCCCACTTTCCATCGTGACAGCTGTTAGCGTCCCATTCACCTCCCCCCTTCTCGACCGAAGGGAACGTTCCACAAACCATCTCCTTCTTGTTACTAAGAAGCAGATTGAGAATAGAATTTCCCCCTTGGTGATTTTTCCACATTTCGAAGGATGGAATTATCATTAAGGCAAGTCAGGGAATTTTTAGTTGCTCTCCCTTCCGTGGAGAAGGGGGGAGACGAATGGCTCATTTGGTTCCCTTGTCAGCCTCCCTATACATTAATCTCACTCCACACTGTACGGTGCAGCCAACTTGTCGCCTGTCCACAGGATCCTTTCATGCCATCTCTATGCCTTGACATTAGCCAGGTCCTATGCCCAAAAACTACTCCCTCCATGCCTTTGCCTCCCGGAATTCCTAGCTTCCCTTACGACTGCACTCAAGCGCCAGTACCTACGTGAAACTTTTCTCCGGTTCCTTCTTCTTCTTCCCCCCCCCCGGTTCCTAGCACCCTCTATCCCCAGACTACCTGGCATAGGAATAGCCTTCTGTGTGTGTGTATGTTGTCTGGCTTACTGGAATGGAACTGCCTAGAAAGCAGGGGCTGTTCTGCATTGTCTTCAAATGGTAGCTGGGTAGGGCAATGGATAGAGTTCGCAGTCTAGACTCAAGAAGACCCAAGTTCCAGTAGATGCCCATCAGTTGGAGAATGGCTGAACAAATTATGGTATATGAATGTCATGGAATATTATTGTTCTGTAAGAAACGACCAGCAGGACGATTTCAGAGAGGCCTGGAGAGACTTGCATGGACTGATGCTGAGTGAAATCAGCAGAACCAGGAGATCATTATACACGGCAACAAGAAGACTATATGGTGATCAATTCTGATGGATGTGACCCTTTTCAACAATGAGGTGATTCAGCCCAGTTCCAAAGATCTTATGATGGAGAGAATCATCTGCATCCAGAGAAAGGTCTATGGGCACTGAATGTGAATCACAACACAATATTTCCGCCTTTTTTTTGTTGTTTGCTTGCTTTTTTTTTCCCCTCATTTTTTTTCTTTTTTGATTCCATTTCTCTTGTGCAACACGGTAAATATTTTAGAATTTCACATGTTTAAATTATATTGGATTTCTTGCTGTCTAGGGGAGTGGGGAGAGAAGGAGAAAAATCAGGAATCCAAGGTTTTGCAAGAGTGAATGTTGAAAACTATCTTTGGAAAAATAAAAAATCTAGTATGAAAAAAGAAAGACCCTAATTCAAATCCAGCCTCAGACATACCTTACATCAAAACTTCTCATCCTATAACTGAGTGGTTGTAAAATCATGATTTATCTATCATCAGTAAATATTTGATTTGTATACCAATTTTCTATATTGACATACCCGGGGTCACGTAAAAACTAACTGGTCAAAAAGGAGTTACAAGTGGAAAAAGTTGTAAAAGTCCCGACTTACACCATATGACTTTAGCCAAGTAATTTCACCTCTGTTTGCCTCAATTTGCTCAACTGTAAAATGGGGATGATGATACTCCCTACCTCCCGGGGTTATTGTGAGGATCAAATAAGATAATACTGGTAAAGAGCTTAGCCCGAAGTAGGCGCTACATAAAAGCGAGCTACCATGTCAGTATCACCATTGCCCATTCCTTCCCGCAGGTTGCTTGGCATATAGTTTGTGCTAAGTTCTGCTCCGTTAATTAAGGGGAAGGACAAACTCTACAAAGAAGTTAACCTTCGGTTTTCCTTAGGATAGACTGCTGTGTACTATTAGAAATAAAATGAATGCTCCCCGCTTACAGGGACTGCTTTTTGTAGGCAGCCCCGGAGTCAGGTGGGTGGATTTAAATTTTGCCTCAGCTACTGGGTGATCCCGAGCAAGTCACTTCGAGTCTCTCAGGATCAGTTTCCTCATCTGTAATTCTGGGATTATAATAGTCCATCTTTCACGAGGCTGTGGGGGGTGGGGTGGGGTCAAATGAGATACTATATTTGCAAGTGTTTTGCAAACCCAAAAAAGCTCTCACAATGGGAGTTTAGTTTTTCTTTTCTGCTTTTGCATCTTCGGAGCCTAGCACGTGCTAGGTGCCACATAAACGTTACATTAAATTTATAGAAGCACTTCTTCACAACCACGGTTTGACAGTGCAAATGTTTTTCCCCATAAATAGGCAACTGAGGCTGGGATGGGGTACGATTTGAACGTGGATCTGTTTCAGAGCCAGGATTAAAAGCTGTGTTTTGTCTTGGAAGGTCTTGGAAGGGAAGGGAAGGAAAGCGTGAGAATTGGAACTGAAATCTCCTCTGCCACTTACTACCCTGCATGATCTTGGGCACTTCTCAGGCCTCGGTTTCCTTTTCTGTGAAGTGAAGGAGGTCTTTTCAAACTCCAAGTCAATGATCCAAGAAGCCTCAATAAGAGCTAACGCCCTGTCTAATGCTTCCATCGGGGCAAAGCCCCTGGGAAAATAGGACGGAGCCATAAAGGGGTTGGGGTAGGGTGGGGTGGGGTAGGACTGGAAAGTGTCTAGTAGGAAGAAGGAAAGGCTTCTGAAAGAAACCTGCCTGCCGTGAAGCAACGCGTGACCTTGCGGGTTCCTCCCTGTCTCTTCAGCCTCCCTGCTGACACTTTTGCCAAGAGCCGCCAAGCCAGCCTCTTTGTCCGGGATCCCCACCCAAGCTGACCTGGGGCCAGGGGAGACCTCGCACCTCTCTCTTGCAGCAGATTTCCCAGGGGTTCTATTAGCACTGGGCCAATGGACAGAAGTGGTCAGGAAAGGTCACGAAGAACACGCCACCCAGGCCAGCTGGAGCTCATTTAGTTGCCCTGAAGAGCCAGCCTGACTGAGCCCCACCCACTAGGCAAAGGCCCCCCCCCACCCCCCCCCCCCAGCTTCCATCCCCTCACCACGTGGGGGCAAAATTTAAAATTGCATTATTTCAAACAATCTTTTTCAAATTTTGGAAAACTTTTAAGAACTCCAAGTGCTGAGAGAATGAATTTCTCTCTCATAGAATGTCAATTAGGAGCATGTAGGAAAGTTGTCACTGACCATTAGAGAGCATCCCGATGAGCTGAACCCCAAGAACTGGAAAGGACCTTATATAGGTTACAGACGGAAAACTAAGGTCCAGGTCACACAGACATATGAAGTGGCCAAATTTCGATTCAGACCTACAAGCTTACAAGGTGTATCTCTAATACACATGGGGATTTTGAGACAGATAATGGTTTCACTGACTTGTCTGAGGTCATACAGCTAGGGAGTGTCTGAGGCCAAATTTGAACTAGGGCTTTTCCTGACTTCAGGGCTCTATCCACTGAACCACCTAACTGCCTCCAGAAATGGAATGGGCTAGCTGGGGAGTTAGTAGTTTCTTTTTCCAGAGGTCTTGAAACAAAAGCTCAATAACCATTCATCAGAGGCATGGAAGGCATTCTCTTTCAGCTATATTGTTGTACTAGAGGGTTACTGAGGTCCTTTTCAATAGATGTGCTGGTAATGCTTAACAGCCAACTCTATGGGAAAAAAAAATCAAGACTCATCTTCATGAGTTCAAATCTGACCTCAGACACTCAATAGCTGTGTGACCCTGGGCAAATCACTTCACTCTGTTTCTAATCACTCCAGTATGTCTGCCAAGAAAACCCCAAGTGGGGTCACGGAGAGTTGGACCTGACTGAAATGATTCAACAACAATAACAATGCAATACACACTTTTTAATCTTAATCTGCACTAACATTTTCTCCATCACTTTCTTTGGTCTGGACAAGAAAAAAAAACCCTTCAATAAATCAAGCCCTGATGTGTAGTATTTGCCAAGGTATACATGTTGCAACTGAAAAGATTCAAGCTGATTCCAGCACACCTCTGCTTCCAATTCTGTGATTCTTTAAATATTTCACTTTACAGAGGAGGAAACTGAGGCCCATGTAGAACTTGCCCAAGTTCACAGTGCAATAAATAGGAAAGCCAGGACCAGGACACTGATCTTCTTCATCCTATGTTTTAGCTCTCTTAACAGCACAACACTGGAACCTTGCTATATCTCTGGCTCTGCCTTTGGCATCCATGTTGTGGGATGACAATAAAGCATGGGAAAACCGCTTCTATTGTTTCCTCAGTCTTCCTCAACCATAAAAAAGGAGAGCTTGAAAATGCTCTCTAAGTGCCCTTGGGATTCTGACAACGAATCACTACAAACCACCATTCTTCCTGCCCTGCCCTGTGTGTCTAAGGTGGGCTTCTGCAGCATCCCCCTTCTCTGCCAAGTGCCCCTTCAAGTTCGTAGCATTCTGGCCCTGCCCAGAGATGTTCTGTTCTTGAAACAAATTCTTGACTCCACTTCTGGAACTGATGGACCCAGGCCCCCCAAAAAACTAGAGACTGCCTAACACTGGGGACAGATGAGATTGTCACAAGCCAATATGACCAGGCCCAGTGAGCAGGGTCCAAGTCTGCCAACTCAACTTTAAAATTATGCTCAAATGAAGTCTATCATTAATTACTCTCTGCTCCCAAGCAACAAGTCAAGTCAAGTCAAGTCAAATCAAGTCAACAAGCTTTTATCAAGATGAAAGGAAAATTTAAACTGAGTTTTGAAGAAAGTCAGAGAAACCACGAGGCAGATGCAAGGGCAGAATATTCCAGGGATGGAGAAAATACTCAGGCACAACAAGAAGGCCAGTGTCACTGGAACACAGTGTATTGAGGGAAGAAAGTGGAAAAAGACTGTAGAGGTAGGAAGGGACCATATTTTAAAAGACTTTAGAAGCTCAACAGAGGCCTTTATATTTGATACTAGAAGTAATGGAGAGTCACGGGAGTTTACTGAATGGAAGTGATAAATAAAGGAGTTAGAATTTTGGGAAGATCACCTTGGCAACTGAACAGAATAGACAGGAGAGAGGACAGACCAGGTATGAAGTGATGAGGGCCTACACTAGAGTGACAGCTGGTCTAGGTAACAAGAGATGAGAAGGCAGAAAGCACGGCTGGACGAGTGATTAGATGGGATGAGTAAACACCAAGATTTAAGGATGATACCAACACTATGAGCATGGGTGATGGGAAGGATGGGTGTTCTCTCAATGGTAACAGGAAAATTTGGAAGAAGGGAAGGTTTGGGGGGAAAGATGTAGAATTCAGTTTTGCACAGGCCAAATTTAAAATGTCTACAAAACATCCAATGTCCAAGGTCTAAAATGTAGTTGGAGATGAGAGACCAGTGACCAGGAGAGAGGTTAAATCATTATAAAAAATTTGAGAATTAGTTCCATGCAGATGATAATTGAATTGTGGGAACTGATGAGAACACTAAGTGATATAATCCCCAGGGAAAAGAAAAGAGGGATCAAGAACAGAGCCTTGGAAGATACCTGATTGCAAATCAATTGCTGTATCCACAGCACTATACTGCCTCCCCAAATATGTCAGTGTTTCCAACGTCCACAAATTCATGAGTGAAATTTTGTTCTATAGTCTTCTTTATCACTTCTGGTGTATTCGACTCTGCTAACTGTTCATAATAAAAGCAACCAACAAACATTTTGAACACAAAGATCCTTATCGTGGAACGGATAAAGATACAAACAGAACTTGAATGGGATTCTAACTGCAAGAAACAAGCTCACATCATCAATAGGGATATCTCTGCAGCATGGGTAGAACTGCTTTGATGAGCACCAGGCTGATTTCCCCTCTTGGTCCCAATCTTTCCTGTCTTTAGCTTCTATTTTAGGTGTCTCCCCTACTCATTCCACTAGGTTTAAGAACCAGAATAGTTCAGGAATTTATTGGATTGGCCCAGAAACTCAATGTCATTTAGGAATTCCTCTGCAACTCTGCTACCAGCTCACATATCTTGGCCAATACGTGACCAATACTCTTACTCAGACAGAACTGCTACCTCTGTCTGCTGTTCTCCTGGGGTGAGTTTTTCCTCCTTCTTACAGCTCTTTTTTTCTTTTAGTAATATATTCTTTGTTCTTTCTTTCATATACCTTTGACCTATAGCATTTCTGGGAAACGTAGGCTTTTCCTACTGTCCTCAATCTTCAATATTTTCTTCTAAGTTAAGGAATTTATAACTCCTGTAAATTATACCAGATGCATATGTACAAGTGGTAGGTATTAGTCAATATCCATCATATTACACATGGCATAATTATATGGAGAACTACCACTCATGACCTATTTTCCCAACTTACACTAGCAAGTCAGGTACCCAGAAGGTGGCCTCTTGCTGCTGTTCAGTCTTTTTTAGCCATGTCTGATTCTTTGTAACCCCAACTGAAATTTTCTTAGCAAAGATACTGAAATAGTTTACCATTTCATTCTCTAGTTCATTTTACATAAGAGAAAACTGAAGCAAATAGGGTGAAGTGACTTTCCTAGGGTCACACAACTACTAAGTATCAAGCCAGATTTGAACTCAAGAAAACAAGTCTTCTGGACTTCTGGTCTGGAACTTTATCCATTACAGTGCCTTCTAGCTTTTAGAAATTGTGTTTACATATACAGAGAATTGACTCAAATTTATAAGAATACAAGCCATTTCCCAACTGATAAATGGTCAAAGGATATGAACATTTTTCAGACGAAGAAATTAAAGACATTAAATTGAAGTCAAATGAAAAAAAAAAAACCGCTCCAAATCACTATGGATTAGAGAAATGCACATTAAGACAACTCTGAGGTACCCCCTCATACCTCTCATTGGTTCAGATGAGCAAGAAAATATAATGATGAATATTGGAGGAAATGTGGGAAAACTGGGACACTAATGCCTATTGGTGGAGTTGTGAACTGATCCGATCACACTGGAGAGCAATTTGGAACTATGCCCAAAGGGCTGTCAAACTGTGCATACCTTTGGTCCACCAATGTCTCTATTGGATCTGTATCCCAAAGAGATAATAAAAGGGAAAAGAGCCCACATGTGCAAAAATATTTGTCCCAGTTTTTCTGGTAGTGACAAGGAACTGGAAAGTGAGTGGATGCTGATCAGTCGGGGAATGGCTGAATAAGTTATCATATATGAATGTAATGGAATATTATTGTTATATAAGAAATGATGAGCAGGGTAATTTCAGAAAAGCCTGGAAAGACTTAGATGAACTGATCCTAAGTGAAGTGAGCAGGGCCAAGAGAACACTGTACACGGTAACAACAAGATCATGTGATGATCAACTGGGATAGACTTAACTATTTTCAACAATGAGGTGATTCCAGGCAATTTTAATAGACTTGTGATAGAAAATGCCATCCCCATCCAGAGAGAGAACTATGGAGACTGGATGTGGATCAAAGCATAGCACGTGTTTACCTTTTTGTTATTGCTGTTTTTTACTTGTATTTTTTCCTGAATCATGTTCCTTTCCCGTTTGATCTCTCTCTCTCTTTCTGTCTCTCTCTGTCTCTCTCTGTCTCTCTCTGTCTCTCTCTGTTTCTCTCTCTCTGTTTCTCTCTCTCTCTCTCTCTCTCTCTCTCTCTCTCTCTCTCTCTCTCT